>VYXB01009758.1:45172-97088 GCA_013397135.1 Pachyramphus minor | reverse complement strand
CAGATTAGGAGAGGTAACCACAGGTCTCTCTCCAGCAACGCATGCATCTCAGGGGGTGTGCAGGACAGGGAAAAGGGATGCTGCAATCTCAGCTGCTGGATCAGGCCTTAGTGTACAGTCCTCTTCACTCCCGTATTGAAGAAGATGGTACACAATATTGCACTCCTCATGGCCAAATAGATTCAATGTTTTCTGTATAAAACATATCATACCTATACACAGTAAATTTTCTTGATTGTTCAGCCTAGCTTTTCCTCTTTTTTTGTCATTTTTGTTGTCAATTCAGTGCAGCCTTTTAAAGACTGTGAAAAGAAATGGCCTTCAGCAGGGATTTATATTCCAATCGCATAATCTCAATTTCTTCCAGAAAAAAGAGCTATTGAACTGGTTCTCCAGTTTTCAGGTAAGTCAGGTCCATTTTTCAGATGCTGCCCTTAGGTTGTGATTATGTTTTGCCAATGGCTTCCTATTTAAAATACTGCAAGATAAACCGATACCTGTGCAGTTAAGTTCCAAATATGTTCTGTTTGATAATGACAGTTCAAGTAGGTAAGTAGCTAACTTCTTCCTGTCCATTTATACAGAAGGTTCTTTCTTTTTTGGCATCTTTTCTTTTAAAGACCTTTGATCTAAAGGTCTTTTAAAGGCCTCACCTCTAGGAAACCAGCAAAGTGGCTTTTGTTGCTACAAGTTCTTGTAGGAAAAAGGCATAGATGTTCCTTTCCCAGGATTCCACTTTATCCCTTACTGTCAATACCCAGTTGAGTTGCAGAGTATATGGCAGGTTTTTGTTCAAAACCTTTACTGGTGTTTGTCCTAGTTTGTTGCTGATGTTTGCCTGTATTTCTATTCCCAAACACCATCCAGACCTTGTTCACTGCAGATCATGAACCACTGCAACACTCCCAGCAACTGCCTCTTTGCCTGGTTTGTCTCTCTGTCCCCTAAAGCCTGTGGGCTGCTTTGGTGCAGCCAGGGCTCAGGGCCCAGGCTGATGGATCAGACCCCCCCCAGCTATCTAAAAGAGAGGTTCTGATAACTAATGTTCAGGTGTAAAGGTCACTGAGACAGAAATTAAAATCCCAGAAACAACATGAAAAGCAGGCAAGTCTATTTCTCTGTGTGTGTTATCAGAGCTTTTCATTTTTTAACAAACTAGGAAAAGAGAAGAAATTCTAACTTTTGGGCTTCTGCTCCATCCAGTTCATCTGCCTGCTCCAGGCAGTTCATCTACTGCAGCAAAATACACACCAGACACGATGAGATAGCCCTGTTTCACGCTCACTAAAATAATGCACTTCCATTCTTAGGTGGCAGCCCACAGCCTGCCACCTTGCAGAGCCTCCTCCTGACCCCAGTCCCACAGGGTGAGCCAGCATTTCGTACCCTCCAGTGTCAGACAAGTAACACAGATTTACAGCTGGAGGTGCGAGAATGGTTGCAGAGAAAGAGCAAACCTTCTCATGCCCACACCGTCCCTATACATCCCTAGTGCCACCCACAGCCTTCCCTTTTGGGCTCAGCCCCTACCTCCACTGGCCCCCAATCCCTTTTTCAGGGACCAGCACAGACTCCACTCCCCACCTGAGATGCTGAGGAGTGACAACCAAGAGTCTGCTGCTGCACAATCAACCCCAAACCATAACTCTAAATGTATCTTCAAATTCTACTCATATATTTATAGGCCCCTGCATGGGAACAAATTATACTTTCAAAAATATTGCAAGATGCTGCAAGTGATTGTCATAAAAAAAACCCATCACAATTTCATTAAAAATTAACAAAAAGAAAGCATTAGTGTTGTCCTGCCAACTGGGGTTTGGGAGTGTCTCACATTATTAAATTGAGAAGGGCAGCAGTGGCAAGCCTTTTTAGATTGGTGTTTCCATTCTTTCCTCTTTTGCTTGATTCAGAAGTCCTGCATAATTAATACTGTAGTACTTAATAAATGCTTATGAACCTACTACCTCCCTGCTCTTTCCATTTAATTAGGTGATTGACTTCAGGCATACTATAAATTATAATGACAATTTAATTACTTTTTTAATGTGCACACTTAAAAGATTTATAAACAGGAATAGAGTACCACAGTACACTGAAAATTAGAAATACCATGAACTGGAGAACAGCACAAACTAATGCCATCTAAAGTATCTCCTCAGTGTCTGAGCTCCTGCAATGACTGGGAGATAGGGTATTTAAAGCGTCTGGTACAGCCACAGAGAATTTTGCATTTCTATCCGAATGCTCATGTACACCTCTTTTAACTTTTTGTTCTAGAATTTGCGTATCTCACTTGGCTTCATGGCAAGAACATGAAAAGGTTCCAAGGACAAGTCAGGCTATGGACTTCAGCATCTCTTAGGTAAAGTGTTCACAAAAAGTGGAAGACCCTTTCTTGTCTTTGAAACAAGTCATAAAACTTCTGCATCATTTCATCATAACACTGCCACTGTTAAAATTTGCAAGGAGCCAGAATCTACTACGATATTCCAGTTGGCACAGGCAAACTGCCAAGACCATGGATTTCATCATCTCGTGAGCAGACCCTTCCTAGACAGGAGACAGAAATGTCTGAGAATATTTCACACCATCAGCACCACATACTACTACAATCCAAGTTAACTCTTCTGATACTGTTGTTAAGCCATCTAGGACTCATTCCCCTGTTACTTACAGGAATTCAAAAGCTAAGAGAATTGCCTATATATCAAATTGAATAAGAATCAGATCCTGGTTTTCACTTCAAGCCAGGGCTCAAAAAAGTACATTTGCTAAACTAAAAATTATCTTTTTAAATTTAAATATTTCAAGATAGTAAACGAAGAGTTAACCTACCTACTTAATCTACCTAAATGACCAGACATTTCCAACTCCTGTCATTGAAAACAAAGAAATCACCTCTATTTTCTACAAGTTACCTGTCATCAACAAAGAGAGATGACAGCATACAGTAACATCACACTGTATGCTATACTGGTGAAAATTTCTCATGTAAAAAAGTCATTAAAATTTGGGCTAGAGGAGACACTTTCCCATATGGGAGCTAAATCTGGTTTGGTGTGACTATTTCCTGCCTGTTAATTTAGCAGTATAGAGTATAACTCTACATTCTTAGCATACTTACTGGGGATGCTGGTATCTCTGTAACCAGAACTGCTTACAGAGAGGGAAAATAAAAAGACTGGGCAATTCACCACGTGCTAGAAAAACTATGGGCAATTCAGCATTTTAAGCATCATCTATCAACAGCGTTGAATAGCCAAAAGGGAAATAAATTTAAATATCTCACCAAGGCAAATGCTGTGATAATTGTATCTGGTTTTCCTTTTTAATACAGAAAAAAAACTAATCCCAGACACTCATCTCATTCACTACCAGTGAAGATGAGTGCAAAGTAAATCAATTCCACAGCTTCTTCATGTGTCTGCCTACCTTGGCCAGCACAGAGTGGGGCCAGAAAAGCTATAACTGAAAGAGAAAACACCAGGAGGCTGAGCAGTGCGGTGAATCACAGGGAGCCACTTAGTCTGCAGCTTCCGTTCTCTGAGGAGCTGTGCAGGGCTGAAACAGTTCTCCTATGGAGCTGCATCTCATCTACCTCATCTACAGCCAGTGATGAATGATGGGCCAAGAGGGCAGCAGACTTTGGGTGCACAACCCTTAAATACTGTATCGAAGACGGCAAAAGGCCATGTGCTTCAATAATATAGCAAATACTTCCTTTTGCTGTATAGCAGACAAATTCCTTCCTCTCTGCTGGCTCAATCTGCAGCTTTTGGTTCACGGCTCAGAGTATGTGCAAGTTCTATATTCACAAAACACACATGTAAAAAAGCTGCGTTTTTATTCCTGAGACCATTCAACTGTAAACATTCTCACAGAAATGAAAAGTCAGTCCTCTCTGTGCTGAAATCCTATGCTTTCATAAATATGTAGTTCTAGGGACTTATGGGGTTTACAGACAATAAAAGAAGGCACATTTCATTAGTTTTAAAAAGTGAAACTGCATAGTAAGAATTGAAAAAATTGTAAAACTGTGTAACTCATCCAGACTTTTCGTACTGCAGGTTTTTTAAGAAAAATGTACTGACTTCATAGAAATAAAAAGTTCCATAAAAATAGAAATTTTGTGCCTGGTTTTAATGAAGAGTAATGAAAGTAACAGGCCTTGTGATATAACAAAATACTCCATTACTAACAGTTTGACAGTATTGTGCTACCCAATTTAACAGACATACAAGATGAGTTGGAATACCTTCATGACATCAAAATATCTTTATGCAAAATAAAACTGAAGCAATATTTCAAATGTTCTGAAGTAAGATGTTTTACTGCCTAAGCGTTGTCAAGTGTTTGTCCCAGTTTAGAGAAGAAGTAAAGTATTTCAGAACCTTCTACCATTTAAATTCCTTCCAACCAGTTTTGTCTCCTGTTCCTCCTTAGCTGTTTCTCTGTCTATTTCTCTAGACATCTTTAAAACTCCTCTGAATGTGACAACATAACTTAATGCTCTAACAGGACAGAAAACTGTGGGCTCACGCTTAGTTTCTAAAGGAAGTGGCAGAAAGCAATCTCCAAAAAAACCTCCAAATCAGCTGTGAGCATTTCAGCTCGCCAAAGCATCAGCAACAGAAGACGACAGCTTAGGTGCCCACCCATCCACTCAGCACCAGAAGCCGAGATAACCCCGTAATTTTGGAATCATTTTTAATGGCAACAGCACTTAATACTGGAACGTAAGTCTCCATTTTGGAGACTTTGAGGATTTGGTTCACATCAAAATGCTGAAGAGACCAATGCGGGTTTTCTAGCAATGCCATGTGGGCAGTGAGGCAGCAAGATGTGCCATCCCACCACCCATCTTGCAGTGACATGGGAAACCTGCATCTTTAGTCTCCGGATGCATTAGAGCAGGAGAAATGGGTGGTTTCCGTCCTAAAATTTTCACATTATTTTACACTACAGCAATGGATTTGCATAATTTCAATCAAATGATGCATTACAAATCTTACCATAGATTTTGAACTTAAACACTTTAGAACTGAGCAAAATAAATGGTGCATATGCTAAAAAAATGGAAGGTCTCAGGGCAGAGGTTATCTCAGCTTTCTTAAAACCCTATTGACCAGATTAGACACAAGCCTGTCATCTCTACTTCAGTCAAGTGTAAATTTCAGATTAAAAATTAAGTGATTTTAATTGATTGCCATAACGTGTACTGAAAAGCTTTTAAAGCAATAATAGCTATTCCACAACCACTGCCACAGAGAAAGCAAATCAGCATGTAAGTAACTCTCCTTCTGAATATTTTCATTCCTTTTTCAGAGTGTTAAACTAAGACTGGCACCAAACTGCATCACCTTTTTAATGCATTTTCCATCCAAACTGAGAAGCACTTGAGGAGCCACAGTGATGTCCCAGAGAAAAACATATTCAGTATAACTTTTCTGCTACACCCACCTTCAGTTCATGGCCCAGCACTCTGCTCCCTTTTATTCATCCAGGTGAGGAGAAGCTGACAGCTGGGGGAGGGAAGAGATTGGGAGCCATATGGAGCTAGAATCAATTTTCAGTAGGTATTTGTGAATAGATACAAAAGACATAAATGCTGGCATGCATAAATTCATATTTTATCAATACCTATTTTGGTACTTACTGAAAGAGTAATTTATTTCAAGAAAGGCTTTTAAAGGCAATCACCAGTTTAAAGAAAATTCCAATCCTGATTTATTTCTTGCCACAACAAATCCAGGATCACAATGGCATGAAGCAGGAGGGAGGAGCCCACTCACTAGGTTTATCTCCCAAAGCCAAAAGGGAAACCAGTGCAAACAACCAAGAATCCAAGATAGAGATTCTCCAGATCACTGCCCAAAACAAGCCCCTCAGGAGCAGGACTGCTTGAGTCAGGGTGGGCGACCAGCCTGGCATACGGAAGCACTGAGGGTCCACGTCCAAGCTGTTCATTTAGAGGGCAAGCAGAGCTGACAGTTTTTCATGCAGCATCTTGTAATAACAAAGGTTATCAAAATTACAAGATTTACTAGATTGGCTGTCTGTAATTGCTGCACTTACAAATGTTCAGTTTCACTTCTCAGACTTATTCAAATAATCCAGCACCCATGGGCCTGCAAACCTGAGCTGCAAGTCTGAATGTGAAAGGGGATTTATTAAAAAACTACTGGTGCATCTGACCATGACGAAGTGCTAAAAAATAAAAAAGTAATGAAGCTCACTGAACATTTCTGAACCCCAAATTATGTTTGGCCCAGATCCAGTGGACGTGTTTGAATTCCACTGATTCACCTATTACAGACTGTTATCTCCCCAAACTGTGATCTAAGGCTACCACAAGAGCAGCAGGACAACAGAGCAAAAGTATCTGTGAGAGTCACTTATTCCATTAGTCAAAAATCAAAAGAGCCACTTGAAACACTAACAGAATGCAAAAACTCATCACTTCCTTCCAGAGCAGGGCAAAAGACCTTATTTGTAACTGTTGATCAGAACAATTCTGCCGTGGTAGAAAATTTCTGGCCTCTATTCACAGCTCTTAAATAGCTCCATGCCTGGACTCAGGCAAATGGTTTGAATTTTCTATGCTTTTTCAAAATCGTAATAAAAAACACATACCCACCTCACAGAACAGAGGCTTCATCAATGTTTCTAACTCACTCTCAGCTTCTTAAGCAGACAGTCCTGCAAAAGTGCAGAGTACCATTATTTAGATTTTATTTCCTTTTAAAAAAATTAATCCTGTCTTTCTGTCTATTACTTGGTTAGTTTTTTTATTTATTTTATTTTCCAGGTAGGAACAATTGCAGATGCAAAATCAGCGTCTCAGCCTTCTGCCTAATGCCTATTTGTATGTCATATTTCTACATCTTCCACAATACACACCATGAGTCTACACACAGATCAGTAGGACAAGTAATGCACATCCAAATCTGAATGAAGAACAAACAAAAAAAGTGGATATTTTTAAGAACAAAACTCTTTCCTAAGAACCTCGTTTCTTCCTTCCACACAGTCTGGGTGCAACATGTAAGAAATGGCTTTCTGAGGCACCGTGGTGTCTTCTGAACCACTGCCATTACCCGAGAAAACCCCAGGAAGTGGTTTGGATGAGAAGCTGGACCCGACTTGCGTAGGTATCAGCTGATGTCAGAATACACACAGCACAAAGCCCTAACAATATGGACATTGTGAAAACAGGAATAACCTTCTGTTATCTCCTGTAGTTTGGGAAATCAGGGAAACCTGGTGACTACAGAGCTTAGGAGCAAGTCAAACAGTTAATTATTCACTATTCTTCCTAATTAATCTCCATTTCAAGCGAAATCTTTGTATGCCTGTAATAACACGAAGATCTCCAGTGAGGGAAACAACAGCATGAGCTTTTGGACCTCCTTCTGCAAAGCAATTCGTTTTTCCATAAACAGTTACTATTAAGCAAGGACAAAGCAACAAACCAGACAGCCATCTGTGTAAACCAATTTAAAAGGATGGTGACCTCATAAAATTTTTCAAACTAACGCTCTCCATTTAACTTCTGCCACCCTGTCCTGCCCCAGCAGATGCTGGGTTCGAGCCAGTCCTCAGGTGAGCGCAGTGCTTCCACTTTAGGGAAAGCTGGTACTTTACAGCCGCAGTGATTCAAACCTGTGAAAAGAGCATGTCAATGAAAATACCTCAGCATATATGGAAGCAGGATAACCTTAGAGGCTGCCCATGCTCCCAGAGGGTGTTGCCACAGAGGTCTGTGCTATGTTTGCCAGCTGAGCTTCCTAGAGGTATGAGGTCAGGCGAGCACAAAGGTTCAGGCCACGGATGGTAACACAATCCCTGCTGAAGTGTGTTCTTTCTTACGACCCAGAGAGCAGCCGGAACAAGTACAAATGGCAAGCACATTGGAAGGAAGACAAACTTGATAGCGTTAGAACAAAACTTAGGAATCCAAGTACAGCACAGTTATCCTGTATGCACCCAAGATGGCCACAGCATCCCCAGAGCCTTCTGCCTCTTCAGACTTGAATCCAATGAAGCTTCAGGCAAAACATGCAAAATAAAATACCAAGTAGAACACCTACAAACAGATGCAAGTAACAGACAACCAAGGACATCTCTTGCACAAGTTCACTTGCAGAACTGTCCTTTATTCCATTTACTAAAGTCAGTCAGAGTCACAGAAGAACTGAGAGCAGGGGGCATCAGATGGTGGTGACACCAGACCATTTGTAGTGCACAAACTTGTTTACAAGGGCATGTGGACTACAAACATTTCACCATCAAAGAAAGTAACTGAAAGAAATGTATTTTCTTTTTTTTGCATTTCCAAGCATCAGAACAACATAACAGTATATAAAGTGTATTTAAGTAGTGGAAGGAAGGGTTTGTTTCTCCATTATATAAAGATGATGATTCTAATCCATATAGTGCAGGCATGGTAAAAATTACCTCCCACAATACCAAGGCTTGTTACACAGACTCTTTTTTCTTTAGCCTGCATTGTCAAAGTCATTACTTTTTTGTTCCTCTGCCACAACGCCTGATTTTTGTGTGCCTGATAGTTGTGTTTGCTTTAAAAAAATGGCTGTGAGGCAAAGGTGACTTGCCCTTCTGACCCAGCACATAATTGTACAAGTGTTTGTGCAGTTATAGTCCATCGTACACATAAAGTGACATTTCTCTAATTGGCATTTGCTGAACACAAGGGCACCGTCTTCAAGTACAGTGGCTTTTTTATTGGCAACCTCTTTAATTATTTCACTCTTCATAACACAGAATCTCCTTTCTGTTATTAGAGAAGAACAAACCACTCCTCACCACAGCCACAGTAATATTATATATTTTTTATTATGTACCAGTGAATACTATTAAAGATTAGCCTTAAAAAACAGAGTGGTATTAACAGCTGTCCTGGGAATTTGTTCCAAAAAAGGGAACGCTTCTGACCTTTGAGTCAATGTCTCAGTGCCTTTTCGCGATGCTTCAGAACAAAAGTTCAAGCAGCGTCTCCTTTTAGTTTGCCCCATTTTGTGGCGTGTAAAACTGAGGACAGAAATTCAAGAGAAGCCAGGCTGGTGCTGCGTGCTCTTGCCTTTAGTTCTGCTGTGTCAGCTGATACTAGCACATGCAGCATATTTCTCTGCTTCCTTTGGTTTTGTCTTTCCTTGGTCACTGCTTTGAGTCTCTACCCAGCATCTCCACAGCTCTCCTGTGGCTGCCGTGTTATGTAAAAACTCAAAAATGGCTCAGGAAACATTTAAATCTGCGCTATGTTGGCAAGCAGCTAATCCTTGAAGCAAATGCTACTTACACAACAGAGTGCCTGCATTTCCTAGCCCGTTGTGGAGATGTCATGCTTCATCTCCTAAGGCTGGAAGGAATGCACAATGCTTCATAAAATAGCTCTGACTTTCCATTTCTACTATATAAGCATCTTGTTATCTGTTTTTATAGGGAGGGAAAATGGGAAAGGGAATTCCTGGAAGAGATTACAATTGTCAAACTAGCTTTTGATATCTTTTAAACAGCTGAAGCATTAATTTTTTGGCGGCACTGTCAAAAGTCTGGGAGGGCTTCCTGACTGCAGTGGAAGAAATAGTACATTTAGTTCAACTACAAGCTGTACTTTTAAAAAATCCATATGAAAACAGACTCATTATTCATTTTTCTGTTAATATGTGGTTTTGCCCTACAGTTGCAGTAATCTTTTTTGCAAGATCTTGCAGTCTTAAGAAACAACTGCAACTTAGAGCTAATGTTTTAATAAAATCTTGCTTATACTATAGTCAAACCAGAACAAACAAAATAAAGCTACAAATGACATTTTTATAGGAAGTCAAGAAAGAGATTCATGTGTCTGAATATTTGAATTACAGTGTGGTAGGCATGATTATTATTCCCTGTAAAGCCAAACTGCAGCTTTAAAGAAAGAAGGCTACCCTGGGAATAGAGCATGGATATAACTTGGGCCTCTAAAGAGCAGCTAGATATAAATACCTTACAATTTTAATGCAAAACTCCCATCAAGTATTCTGAGAATTTTACAATGGAGCAACAGAAAGATACGGCCATGAGAAACCTGTTCGGAATCTTCAAAATATCACCACGTTGAATTACTGCAAATGCCTCCCTTTGTGGAAAATGGGCCAAAAAGTTTCATGAAGGTTTGCAGTGAGGTAGGCAAGAAAATGACCTTTTTTTAAAAGTGATCTTAGAATCACAGAAATTAGATCAAAAAGGAAATTACCAAAGTCTATTAGATCATCTCTCATCCAAGGAAAAAAAATCTATGTAGTATATTTTACACTGTTTCGTCCAGGTCACTTTTGCGTTGCTCAAACTCATCAGCTCCTCTGGTTTCCATCAGGAGAACAGATCCTCACCATAATAATTTTTTTCCTGGTAGTTAAAGTAATACTCCTTTTGCCCATTTGCACCATTTTACTACTTTATACCTCTTTGAGACAGATATTCCCTTCTAGGTGATCTTTGCTCTGGTGCTTACCACTGTGATATCTACTTTAATAGCAACCAAAGTATAAAATACTAAACTAAAAAAAGCAACTGACCTTCTGATTTGTAGCCTTGCCCCCTCTGTAAGCAGGGGCAAGCTTCTGATGGAATGAGACCTGAGATCCTGGTCGAGAGGGTGAAAAATCACCACCTCACATTTGAAGACGGGCTCTATTTCATCAGTGCATGGCCCTGAGCTTTACGGAGGATGGAGATCTACTAGCAAAGCAGCCTCAAAGGTTCCTATTATCTTTACTCAATGTGATGGTCCATGATTTGGTTAGACTGAGAAAATTTGGCTACTATTACTTTTCCCTGCACATTAGTGGAAGGGTGTTCAATGAGTTTTCTGTCTCCTACTTGTAATAACCCCATTTTTTTCATTCCCAAATTAAAGACTTCCAGATTAGGATTTCTGGCTGGCCTTTGTATATGGAAATAGAATTCCCTGGAGGAAAGGAAGGAGTTTCACACTGCAGATTGATATCCTACCTCCCAAGCAAGGGACAGCAGATGTCATGACCTCATGGATAGACTTTGTATCTCCTGTGTCCCTGCACAAAGACAGTCACAAGCGGCACACAGAGCAATCCCCAAACATACATTCACTCCACAGCCTAAAAGAATAAGTAAGTGTCAAGAAGAAAGCTGCAGAGAGTCCATCCTTTAATAAGTTTGTGAAAACAAAATTACTACCTGAAAAGGAATTTCATTTTTTAACTTAGTTGTTATTATTTCTAATTAGCTGGGTAGCAACCGACAATCATACTTGAGAAAAAGAAAGGCTGGATGAGTTTCTGGAAAACTTCTCAATCCTAAAGGCCTCTCTGCAGAGGGACAAAGTCATGTCATGAAACTACAAACACTTGGCAAACTCCTCTGCAATCTTGAGTTAGTGCCTTGTACTGCACTCATGTTATTAGTTATTGCCGTATCATGTAAATCCTTCAGGACAGTGACATTTTTTAAGTACCCCTGTATTGTCAGGTGTCCTGACATTATCAAGGCTCCTGGGGATGTCAGTCTGTGGCATTTCTTTTTTGCTCCTTTACAGTAAGTTTCCAAGCCAAACTGAACACCATGCAAAAGGCCAGGATCTGCCTCCGGAAAAATTTAACTTGGGTTGGAAGGTAGCTTTTTCCCTCGCTGTCTCCTTGGAGTACAGGACCTCTTTACCCAGGATAACCCTGTCCCTTACCCGCTCCTGCCCCAGTATTCACTTATGGCTTTGCATCTGAAAACAGGCGGCGGGTAGGGAGCGCTGGTGGTTGCAAGCAGATGGACAGGGACACTGGGCTGAGTCACTGGCAGCGCACCACTTGTTGAGCTGTTTGAGGTCCTGCATGAAAAATGCTCACTTTGTGGCACTCACTTTGAGAAATACTGCCAAGAACAAAAATCACTACAGGAATTACTGCACTCTGTAAATACAGGAAACAAAACATCAGATGAAGAAAAGACTTTGCCACAGTTTCCAGGAGTTGGTGCCGGACTACTGGCATAGAGGAGGCACCTTGCCATCTGCCACAGTACACAGGTTTCACTTGCAGTATATCCCTTCTCTCTTCTTCCTCATGTGCAAACAAATGGGTGGATTCCTTTCAAAACTAACTCCACGTCATGTTTACAAATATATGAGCTTACTGACAACCTGGTCCTAGATCTCAACAGTCTTATGAAAGTCACTGGCTGCTTGCAGAAAGGACTGAGCTGATGACTAAAGGTTTCACAACCAAGGTCATCAAGCACAGAATGTACAGGAAGAGCTGAAGTGCTGACTCCATCCATTCATATCATTGTACACAGTAACTTCAAAAAGATGGAAGGCTCCTTATCATATTAATTGAATTTAAAAAAATATATACCACAAAAATGAAATAACAATACCTTTTCTCACTGTTCCAGCTTTTCTTTACACTTTACTTTCACTGCCTTACTTTTCTTCCTCTTTGCTCTTTGTTACTCTGCTCACTGCAAACATTAGCAATGTTTATGAGCAACTCCTTATTTTTCCCTACAGAAAAGTACTGCCTAAATGAAGTGACAGCTAATTCTTATTTCCTCCACGATATCTGAAGGAACAACACCCAAACCAATTAAACCATCCAAGCTCTTCCTCACACAAACTGACCAAAATTGCAGTTTCCAAGTATCTAGGAACTGGTTCAATGATTTCAATGGGACTTTCTGGAAACACAAAGATCACCATGAGAAATCATATATCGCTGACTATAATAAGATGATTTTGAACTAAAACAAACAAAAGATATCATATGCCCTGAAGATGTGAAATCACAATTCTGCCTTATATTTCGGAATATTTTTACAATGTATAGCTGGTTCACAGTAGCAACATATATCTACTTGTGTTTATGATTTCATTAATGTCTGAGCAGTCACTCTTCAAACAAAATAGTGCTATCAAAAGGGAGTGCCATGGCAAGGTGAACTTTCTATTTTTTTTTGCTATTCTCTCCATCCCAGGGCACCTCTTTAGTCTCAAGAGTATTTAAGTGCTGAGTGTACTTTGTCAAAATGATACAAAACTATTAAATACCAATTCATTGCTATGACCCTCGGCAAATACCCAACATTACAGCAGCAGCTGTATGGAATGTGCAGTCATAGATTTAACAGGTGGAAGAGAAATTAATTGCATTTAATCTTTTAAAAAAATTCAAAGTGAAGCCCCTGATATTCCCGTGTCAGATTCAGTCTCCATTTTTGCCTCCCAATTACGGTAATTACAGTCCTGTGCCCACTGGGAACTACTTGCACACTGAAACACCAACACACTTCACTGGAGGAGGGAGAGGCTTGCCAATGGAGTTATTACAAGATGCAGCAGTGAATACTTTGACTTTAAGTGAATGTGCCGTATCCCTTGCTCCACAACTCCTAATTATTTTAACTAAACACATGAGATATCTGGTTAGCCTATGTGCAGGGTGACTTTCAAGATTTTAGAGGTGGCCCTTGAATAGGTGAAGGCTCTTCTGAAAAAACAAGGCTTTAGCCACTGAAGTAATTGTTCCTCAATTCAAGCTGTGCCAGCAGAACTTGGTGCCTGCACTTAGTCACTGAAGGCAACAGGGTGTAGGCATATGGATCCAGGCATTCACAGGGCGTGACACCACTGCAGGGTCAGCACCTAAATTAAGTTTGTCCCCAACATGACACCTCTGTCACAGCACACGAAGGTACCTACACACACTGCCACATGTCAGTTTGGATTTCATCCCTCTGCCTTGGCCTCAGTGCCAAGCATCAGGAAACAGCAGGCAACTTGCCAACGCTTTTTCTTAGAAAACGACGACCCTTTCTGGAAACATTTTGAAAGCCTGCAGAGTCTTTCTGGAAAGATAATAGTGCTGAGCTCTTGCACAAACACTGTAAATGAAAGCTATTCTAAAATACTATCACTACCCTAAATATAATACCCCTAAAAATGGGGAGAAATTAGGTCAATATTAGCCAAAAGAGAATGTTGTATAGCCAGGCATAATGATTCCTAGAAAGCTGAGGTAAATAATAGATACAGCAGCATTAACCAGTTAGCAAACTTCACATTTTCAAAGCACACACCAGGAAAATCCACTGATTTTTAATGCAAATGACTCAAGATTCAACAAATATTTTTGTGCTTAAGCTTTTACAGATTATGAGTTATATAACCAGTTTGTCATGAATCACAAAATCTTACTGAAGTGACTGGAAAAAAACATAGAAATAAAGGAAATATATAGGAATTCTATAAGTAATTATAGAAATTAAGTAAATGACAGTTCAATGAAAACCTTTCCATCCCCTCCTCTCTCTTGATCTTCCAAGCCTCTTTTAAATTGCTGCGTCTCTTCCTACTACTTTTTTGTCAAATGGAATTCTTAACCACCACTCAGTTGTGCAGATCAGATGAGGAAACTCACTTCATACCCAGTGCATTTGTTAGACCAGGACCTCTCTGAAAGGACAAGAAAGGTACACATCTACACAACTTGTATGGCTCAGAACAAGACCATCCACACTACAACAACACACGTGCAAGCACTGTGTCAACAAAGGCAAAGATATGGGTTAACTGGCTCCTGCCAGGGAAGTCTGGTTTCATTTATTAACGGAGACATACAGGCGAGTTAACATGAAGCTCCTGTTTTCCCTCTGAAACTTTTCAGGTCTCAAAATCCTGCACAAAGCCCAATCCGCTGTCACCTCAATGAAAAACAATAGTAGGTACTCAAATAAAGTAAGACCCGCATGAGAGTTCACAAGCCCAGCTTGTGCGGAAGGCCACCTGCCAACAGGAAGAAGTGGTGAGGAAGAATTTGGATCCAGCTGCTATCCTCCCTCAGCCAAACAATGCCGCACGATAAACAGCATTAAGGATTTTTTTTTTTTAATCATCAATCACGCTGGGAGCATCCATGTCTGTCATTTTTTCTCCCTGGTTGCCAGGAGAAGGGCTTGAGAGACTTCTGAACACAAGTTCACAGAGAGCTGATCTCCTGTTTCCCATCACAGCTGAATCAAAGGGATTGAGACAGGAAGAATAAGAGGGAAAGAAGAAGAAATGACAAAGCACCTCACTGTAGGGCTGAGTCAAGATGCTAAATTCATCACAGGTAACACAAAAAATCTTGTAACTGTCTTGCAGCCCTATTTCGCCTGTCAGCATCTTACAGAAAGGCAGAGTGGACAGAGAAAGAGGGGATAACTCAATGTCTGCAGTCCTTCTTTTCTTAATATGAAGTACTGAACACTAGGAAATTAACTACGACTGCAATGCTCAGTGGGTCACTGTGGCAGGTGCAACTTAACCTTAAGACCCATGTAGCCTACTGCACCTTCAGATTTAGCCCAGGCAGCACCTGGGTGAAGCACTCCAATAAATCCACTTGCCGCTGATGGTCGCTAACAAAAAGGGTTAAAAAAACAACCAGACTGCAGCTGAAAATTCCACAGCATTTCCCTCCGCAGAGCTGCAAACAGCGTGTCTCCCTGGGATAAAATGAACCGACAAACTGCCCTAAAGATCAACCAGTTAAACACATTGAAACGCCACTGCCACCGGCGGACACGGATGGCTGGAGAGCTCGGGAGAGTTAGAGCATCACGGTCGCTCGGCGCTCCTCCGGCGCGGCCACTTCCCTGGCGTCTGGGAAGCGCACCTTACGGCTACACGTCGGCGCCGGATTCACCGCCTTGCAGACGAGGAACCCCCCTCTCCTTCCTCCCCGCCTCAGCCCCCGGTGAACACCCAGTATCTGGGTACTACCTGCGTGCATCAGCAGAGCCATCCCGTGTCTTCAGTCATTCAAGGAATTTAACAGCCTGGAAATTCCTGTTGTCCATTATTTGAGGTCACAGATAAAAGCTAAACAGCAGCCGTGACTCCCATCAATCATAAGTCACTCACTGATAGAGCGTATGGTAGGAGACCTACTGATGTAAGCTAGTCACCAGAGAAAATACCCACTGATGACGCATATCCAGGCACAAAAATAGTTACAGGGCCCCCAAAGGGATTATTCAACAGCCTACATTTAGATATTCCTTCAAGAGACCCGCAGTCAATTTGCTGCTATTAGTTGGCTGGGGAACATTGAAGTTTAAGTTTCCTCAGCAGACATAACCACAAATAGCTGGTTTAAATAAGCTACTGCAATTACAAGCTGTTTTGTAAATTTTAACACTGCATTATAGTGATTAAGTCTAAACAGAACCACTGGCTAAAAAATGCTGTATAGCCTTTGCCCTTAGTGTTTACCAATTCCTTCTGCATATTAGCCAGCAATGAAAAGAACAATTTAAAATTGATTCACAAATGCTTAAACTAAGTCTCTTGTGCTACCCTAAAGAAATGAATTTTTTTCTAAAAACACCCCAAACCAATATATGTGAAATTCCGTGGGATAGTTGGTGATGCTTAAACGTTGTCTGGATCAACTTTTGCCTTAACTTTTATCCTTCTTTGCTATTTGCCTCTCTACTACACAAAAAGAAAAATACCTAATAGTTAATCTTTCTTGCACAAATCAAACCCATGTAAAGGTAAGTTACTGACAACATGTAAAACCACTATGCACCTAATTTGAGCAGAGACTAGGCAGAGAATCCCCAGAAATCCCATCTAGCCTAAATTACTCTGCAATTCTGTGCAACTGGATTTTTTGGCATTAAAAACATAATCCTCTAAATTAACCAATCAACTGATAATCCTACAATACTCCTGCCCCCTTCAACAGTTTCAGAATCCTTCTCATGCCCTCACAGCAACAAAACTTACTAGGATATAGTGGAGCCTACTGACACCACTGATCACAAAACACTGACTGTGCATTTCTGGCAATATTAAAAACTTTATTTTTTAAAATATCTGATTTTAACATCCATGCCTCCTTTTCAGAAGCAATTTTGGTGCTTAGGAGTCTAAAATTTACTTACTTTTTATTGCATATTTAAAATATAAATATAGGGAAGTATTTTATGGCTCTGATACTTATTTCATTGACATATTTCTGGAAAGCGTTACCTAGCCAAACAAACACTCAAGGATTTATAGTGTTTACCCTGTAAAGCAGGAGAGAGAAATGTCCCAGGGTAAAACTTCTACCTCATTTTCTTCATCTGTGATAACATTATTAAAAATAACACCAAAAATTATTTTTAGCACAACTGTTTCGCAAAGCCCTCATGTTTCTCTCATGCATCCATATGCTGGCAGTCCACATGGCCTAATTTATTAGCCCTAAGAAGAAATATTGGTGCCCTCTAGCTGATTAAACTCACCAATTTCCTGCAGACCTAGCACCAGTCTCTTTCCTCTCCTGACATTCCCAGGTCTTTCACTGGTGCCCACACAATGCAGAGCTCTGGAATAAAACAATCCACTTTCTCCACAAGATGCAGGAATCAAAACATTGAAAGCCCTTAGCGCTCTCAACTCTAGGAGCTCTTACAATAGCATAAGTGTCATGAAAAATAGGAGAAGGGTGACTGTGCACAATTCCACCTTACCAAGAACCAGTGAAGCATCTAAATATACTTTGTAGCCTGCAAATTCCATTGGAAAATACAACCTGCAATTTCACGTGAAACACAGAGTTCCTCACCTGTCTAGAAGTAAGTATTATAATTCCCCTTTCACCAGGAGCCTTTAAAAAAGCTTATAAGCCGTATATTATGTTCTGCCACACATTCTGAAGTTCATGTAACATTAGTCAGTGATGGATCAATTTCGCAACTCTGAGCCCAGGACCGCCCTTCTGCCATCACACAAGCCTTAGCAAGCGGGGAGGGCTTGACTCTTCTTTCACTCTGACATCTGTCAAAGGGACGGACTCCCCGTTCCACCCACCGTGTTCCCATCCCCTCCCCCTCAGCCCTTCTCCTGGAGACTGTATCAGGTACCGCTGACCTCAGGGTCACAGCATACAGGGATACATCACCTCACTGCTGCATGGCTATAGCAGGGACATCCCTGCTACATCTTCAAAGCTATGAAAGCCTCCAGGCAGGGATACTAACATGTACTTTGGACACCATCACTGGTATGACAGATGAGGTCAATGAAACAGTATCCAAACCCCAAACAGGAGATCTCTGGGCTGGAGGAAAATCTCTGCTGAGGAAGAGCTGGCCCAGGAAATGCTGTGCCTGTGGTGGCAAACAGCTGCCAGAACAGCTCTTAGGCACCTTTACCAGCAAGTGCATCTGCTCTAAGGCACACCAGTGGCTACCAGCTGCTCAAAGAATGCAAGAAAGGGGAGGCTGTGTGGAAAGCAGGCTTAAAGCAGGCTTAAAGCTCAGTGCTCTTGCTCCTTGTCCATATAGAAGAAGTAGAACTTAGCTGGAGCTGGCTGTCTCCATGCATTTAGTTAAAGCCAGAATAAACATCTATGGACATCTCTAGAAAGCCTTATCAACCACTAATCATATTAAACATAAAAGGGAAACCAGGATCTGAAGCTCAACATAAATACTGTGAGACAGACTAACTTTTAGGGTTGCATTCATAATGCTCAAAAGGTCTGCTTAAACCTTGATTTGGAAAAAGCATATACCCTCTTATTTCTGTGTTTGAACAGCAATTGTAAAGCAGAAACTGCTCAAACGTTTTGCAAGCATCAGGCTGAGCCTGCAACATCCAACTGCCTTTGGAATGTTAACTTCTTTTGTGCCATCTGCCTGTTGAAAGATAGAATGGGTTAATGACAGTGGCCAGGCACTTTGTAAGGGTCCTAGGGCTCCATTTCTCTAGCACATTACTACAACATTACAGCTAATGTTCCTTTTATACACACCTCCAGGAAAAGGATGCCACAAAGTCGCTCAATACTTATTAAGGGGTTGCAATCTAAATCTCTACATCAATTAAAGATGAAGTGCTTATTTGAGCAAGGAACAGTCAAAACCTTTTTGTTCACATAAAACAGGCATTTTACTCTATTTGGAAAGGGAAATGTTTGGCACAGTTCAGTTTACTGCTTTTTTTTTTTCCTTTTTCTTTTTATAACCAACTGTCGGTTCTGTCAGTTCTCATACAGGAGACCTAGAACAACGCTGGTTTGTGCAACTTTTTTTCTGGAAGTTGACAGACTTTTCAAAAGCCTGGTTTCTTGAAACATAAAGGGACCCAGCAAACTCTTGCACAGAATAGGTACAGATGTGGGAATGTGACAGATGGGTGGTATCTTTGGGGTAAAAGGAAATATGGTGGAAAAATGAAGATCTGGTAGGAGCAGTTTTTTGCTGTTTCCAGTAGTAAAAATGTGTTGCTTTTCAACACAGAGGAAAAATAATGAAAACAGGTAAAGGACAGAACAAGAATCATGGTGGTAACTAAATATACCCATCTAAATAAATATTAAAGAATATAGAGACATCCTGTTACAACAAAGTTTCATGATAGCTTTAAAAATGTCATATTTGAAGTAGCAAGCTGATGAATTATCTCTTATTGGCCCAGAAGCATATGGAATATACATTAATGTCATATAGGAATGTTGTTTATGAAAAGTAAAGAGACTATGAGCTTTTCACACAGACAGTAAGAGAACACCTCAAATTAGCAAATCATTATTTAAAATTTCTACGATTTTTGAAAAAAGGGGCAGTATTAGAAAATATTGGCTCAGTAAGGATGGAATAGTATGGAGCATTTAGCCACTGTATCATACAACATTAGATAAACCAGAACACTGCTGTCAAAAACATATATATAGTCATGCTATTCTCCCTCTGCCAGCACATCAGTCCCTTAGGGCTTTTCTCCCACCGCTAGCATTGGAAAAACAGGTAATATTGATTATAACTGAAAAACAAAATTAAAATATCATAGAAGTACAGGCTCCTGAGACTACATAATGATTTTTCTCTATTTGGAAGTAAAACTCACATACCTCCCCTTGCATTCAAACACCTCTGAAGATATCTAAGTAACAATGGATGGTGATGGTGGAACTAGTGCTTATTTTAGATATTAAACACGAAAATCAGCATTTTTATTTTTGGATATAAGTACGCTTAGAGTTAAATTCCAAATTACCACTACCTCATATATGGTCTAAACTGAATACATTTGGTAGCATAGGTAACAGTAAATTACAGGGTTTATGTCAAAGTTTTACAGCAAATAAAACCATAAAGCTAAAGAAAGCTGTTGCCTGAGCACCTGGAACCAGGTTTTCTTGAAATAAGAAACTACTATTTGAGAGCAATAGCCTCTTCTGTGTACTATCCTATTCCAAGATACTAGCTAAAAATACTTTGAAGATCTATTCTTTATCTAAATTCCTTCAAAGTATTTCTAGAATATAGTAATGAAAAATAATATTAGTCTCAGTGGTCTGTTCATATCATATATATGCCACTTGACTGGAAGGGAACAAATAAAATTAACAATCAAAACTTGACAGGTTTATTATATATATTTTCCTACAGTGACTGCATTGGTGGATAGGGAAAGAGAAACTGATGTCATCTATCCTGACTTCCATAAGGTCTCTGACACAGTCTCACACATCTCTGTCTCTCTACATTGGAGAGATAAGGATTTGATGGATGGACGATTCAATGGGTAAGGAATTAGCTGGATGGCCATATCCAGAGAGTTGCAGTCAACGTCTCAATGTCCAGATGGATCTGTATCAAGTGGTGTTCCTCAGGGATCCTTATTAGGACTGATTCTGTTCAATATCTTAATTAATGACACAGTGGGATTGAGTGAAGCCTCAGCAAGTTGCAGGATGGGGAATAAGGTTGTATTCAGACACATTATCTCTGCCACATCTTCCTTCTCAGGTGGAGGACTCCTCACACTCCTTTCCCTGCTTCAGTGCAGGGTCCCTCCCACAGGGACACAGCACAGTCTTCCCATGGGGTCACAGCCTCTTTCAGGCATCCAAATGCTCCAGCATGGGGCCCTTGAAAGGCTGCAGGTGGATATCTGATCCACTGTGGACCTCCATGGGTTTACCATGCCTTGCCATAGTCTGCACCGTGGGCTGCATAGGAATCTGCACTGCTGCCTGCAGTAGCCTCCTGCCCCTTCTTCTTCACTGACTTTGGTGTCTGCAGAGTCATTGCTCTCACATATTCTCACTCCTCTCTTCTCTGCTTGCAATTGCTGTTGTGCAGCAACTCTTCTTCCTTCTTTAATCTGTTATCCCATAGGTGCTATGGATGCCCCATCCCTGGAAGTGTTCAAGGCAAGGTTGGATAGGGCTCTGAGCAACCTGGTTTAGTGGAAAGTATCCCTGCTCATGGCAGGGGGGTTGGAATCTATATGATCTTTAAAGGTCCCTTGCAACCCAAACCACTCTATGGCTCTATAACTCCAGTGCACAGAATTAGGAGTACCTCGGAGATACTGTAAAGTAAAAATAAAAACAGTGACTGCAAACAGACTATTATGAAATGACATTCATTTCAGTTTGATGCTTAACTGCAAATCTGCAAAAGCAATCTTTGATCACTCACAGGTACTATGAATAAAAAATGAATTCAGAACTTATGCCCATTTCTAATTGCATCGGGAAAGGGAAACAGAGAGAGTGACTTGCGTCACCAAAAATTATGGAGCGTAAAAGGGCAGCATAGGAAACTCCACTGTCTTCACCTTCACCTTCTCCATTCGTGATTACTGTGATAATGTAACATTATATTTAAGAGTTAACGACCTCACATATGCAAGACCTGATCTGCATGCTGAGGATGAAGTTTCATGCTTCAACAAGGTCAGTCCAGCAGCGAGCTGCCACCCAAGAGGGGAAGATGCCACTTTGCTTCTTCCTCTCAATGCCAGCCATGTGCTCCTGCCAGCTCTAGAGTTTGCCTGTGCCCATGGGGAGCCAATCCAAGGTGCTTACCCATCAGAAACCCCTGGCTGCTCGACAGCTCACTGGTTGCCCAGTGGCCCAAACCAGCCCAGCATGGGCTTGGACAAACATCTGCAGACCACAGGTAGCAGGAGCAGCACCTCTGGGACATGCGACCATAGCCAGGACAGTGAGAAACCCTTCCTCAAATGCTTTGGCAGTGCTAGAGAATCCAGGACCGGGAAAAGAATAGCCGACCTTTCAAAACTGAGAGATGATTCAGACACAGATGCCGACAGGTCCAGCAAGGACCTTCAGAGGGTCAGCAGAGCCTTGCAGGGGGAGGAGAAGAGAAGGAACCACCCTATGCAAAGGAGAGAGCCCCACCTTGGTGGCAGGCAGCCTGCCAGCTGGCCCCCACCACCAGTGCTTGTCAAAAAGGGAGATCACCCTGGAAGGTGTATTTAGCTCTATGTTGATTTGCTTATTAGGCCTGTCAAAAACCAAATATGTCTGATGTTTCAGAAATGCCCATTTGTGATATTTTTTGAAACTTTTATCCATTTTTTCTCTTCATGCCAAAACACGTAGCTTAAACCCATGAGCAGTTTCCTCTAAAAGAGGTGGCTTCTTTTCCTCTTGCAAGGTTTTTTCATGTTGCTCAACAAGCAAAGAAAGCAAGGAACAAACTCAAAAAGTATTCTTAAAAATTGAATTTACTGAAAAAAGTACAGTTACCAAATCACATTGCTTCATCTTTTATTATTTTAAACAGCACAGATAAAAATATGAAATCTTGTAGGGACTCTTCAGGGATTTCTCCTCAAATGACAGTTTCTCTTGTTAGTTATACTTGAATTCCTCTCTTCCCGGACTCCCTCAAACCACCGGGTCTACCTCTTATCTCTGGAATTTGTTAAACTTAGAAAAAAGCATTATCTTGCTGACTTGGCATAAGAAGAGGGGGATTTCTCTCTTTGCTCTTAAGGGAATGCTTACTGAAATGAAAGTTTTGGGTAGCTCAAGCTTACACACTCATAAATTTGACTCTTCTCTTACTGACATCTCCTTTTCCTATGAAAAGTTCAAAAGTTCAGTTAGCAACAATCTGATGTCTTAGCTCAAGCACAAGCCTCCGGGTTATTTAATCAAGAAATTAGATATCTACAATGCATGGTAATACATTCATTGGACTCATTATTATGAACTGTTGCTAATAAACAAAAATGCCAACAGATACTTATTTATGATTTTAATTATTTAAGGTATATGTATGTGTATATATATATATATATATATAAAAGAAGCCTATCTGTAAGAAGTTAGAGGCAATCTCTAATGGACTTCCTGCTGCTGTGTTGCCAGTCTCTTGGTGCAACTGTGGCCATTCTTATTTAAATAAATAATTTACCCTGGAAGATTTCATTGAATGCCAGACACAAGCACCAGGGCTGGGTGGAAATAAATCACTGCCAGCAGCAAGCCACTACTCCTTCCTAGAAGGTACAGAAAACAGCTATTTCCCTACAGGAACGTTTTGCATAATCATTCTGTGCAGTTATTTAATCTCTACCATAGCATGCTAGTAAAACTCCGTCCATTTCTACATGTTTAAGACAGCACTTCATGTTGTTTCAATTCCATTCTTCCCATATTTGGCTGGTTTTTTGCATCAGTTGTACAGCTTCTTGTATAGAATCATAATTTAAAAAATTTATTTACTTAAAGTCTTCCTCAATACCACCTCTTATTATGTTGCTGACCCAAAGCCACCCTTTAAAGTTGGCATGTCTGAGTCTACAATCATCCCCTACTTTGATTTCCACCATACTTCTATCAAACTCAAGTTACTTCCTTCTCTACCAACCTCCTTTTATCAGTACACATAAACTCAGATTTTAATGTTTAATATTTACTGCACTACACTGCTATTAAAGCATTTCCACAACTCCAGAAAAAATGAGGAAAATTCCCACTTTGTACTGTGATGTCAATCTATTTTAAAATCTATTGCAAGATCCCACAATAAATATTACGGTGTGACTTCAATACTTGACAGCAGTGTAAACATCAGCAAATTTTCATGGCCAATCACAGGCATCTCAATTACCCAAATACTCTCTCAGTTAGCAAAAGGGCAGCCTGACTTACTGTATGGTCAATGTTTTTCTATGTGCTAGTGATTTTAGAAAATCTGGATGGGATAAAGAAAGTCCTTGGATGCTCCTTCATAGAAAATTTTTACATACATTTTTGCGTTGCAAATTAAAGATGTAAAGTGATTGTCCCTGTTCAGAACAGCTCAGGCATTTTGGGGGTCCATGCTCATCACTACGTGCCCCATGCACTGGAACCACAAGGTGAGTTCCTGGTCTCCCTGGCAGGTCAGGTTTCTGTTGCTATTCCCAAGTCTTTCCAAGAATTTGTTTTATCTTGCAAAGTTTGGCAGTCAGCATATAACACTTCTAATGTAAAAAACATACTGATATTTCAAGAAAAAGCCAACCATGGGGCTGCTCCACTGAGGAAACAACAAAGGAAATGCATTCTTCTCTGCATACAGAGAAGAATTTACCCTATAGCACATAACCTCCCAAGTGCTACCAGTGTTTCACAGTTTCCAAAACTCTGCTCGACCACCTACCCACGTTTTGGCCAACTGGCTGACCCAGAAAAGGAGAAGAGAAATGGCAGCCACTGCAGGAAGGAAGAGGCAAGCACAGCTTGCAAACCAGCACACCACCTCGTGGGAAGGAGTCACTCACTGGGCACAAAGAGGGTCAGCCACAGCTTGCCCTGGAATGAGAGATGCAATGGGAGCTGGGCCACAAAGGTCACAAGAAAAAGAGTTAGGAAAAAAAAGAGCACACCAAAGGAACGAATTTTCTACTTCTACTGCAGTTAACTCCCCTAAATTTCATCCCTCCTCCTGGTTCCCCAGTTTCCAAAAATAACCTATACAAAGACAAGAACTGCAGAGGCAGAGAGCCTTAAAAGAGCTGCAGTTGGAAAATACAAAAAGGTGGCAAGGGAATTTATAAGAAAAAAAAAAAAGACATGTTCTTTTTGGAAAGGAACAGTGACATCTTTTAGCATGGAGGCATACCAGCAGGGATGTAGCTCTATAGTTGGAACCAGCATCTGGGGGTTCTCAGGTGCTGGGGCTGGTGTGTGCAGCCACAGCAGCAGAGCTGCCAGAGGGGCTGGGAGGCTGTTGAATCTCTCCCTACGAGGCTGGCAATGCTTGGGCTGGTCTTGGTCCCTCCTGCCCTTACATGCTGCAGCTCAACAAATGGTTTCTCTTTAGTGAACCACACATTTTGTGTATCTGGTATCAGAAGATGTATGACATTTTCCCTTAAAAGTAAAGGCACCTTAATGTGGAAAACATCTCTTAATGACTAAGAGTCAACAGCAAATATTTGCACCCAAAGAATTCAGTTCCTCCCACATGAAAGCAACCTAACAAACTAACCAACAACTACTGTGCCTATCAAAAATAATTGTTTTGCTGCTGGAAAAGAATTAAGGACTCACAGGGCCTGAAACAAATACTGGGGGTTTAATTTGATTCCCAATTGCTAGACTGGACACTGAGGTGAGAGAAGGGAAAAAGCCTCCTCCCTTTGTGCAGAAATGGCTGTCCTGTTCACATGGCATTGTGGGAAGAGTGATTTTATTTCTCTAACACCTGAGAAATAAATTCAGGTACAGGTTGAGAGATTTGGAGTTACACAAAGATCAGCTGTCATAATTTCTATATCAGGCTGGCTTTGATTTCAGGCATATTACAGCACCCCAAAGCCACATGCAATTTTTTGCTTCTGTTTTTCTGCACTGATCAAAATAAGCAAGTACCAACACATCTCTGCATCACTACAGTGAGATACAGGAACGTCCCTACCCACTCCACCAAAAGTGGCAAGACTGTGGTCATTGTCAAAAGGTCTGTTTTCACCAACATTTCCTTCTTGTGCCTCTTCACCACTTGTTTTCTGCATAGTAGGAAAAATTATTCCAGTCTCCAGATAAATGCGTGGCCCCATGCTTTTACTGTGAAATATTACCACATACTGCAGTGAATCTCAGACACGAGTGCCCAGAGAACCATTCCTCCTCTTGTACAACAAATCTACTGTTTGGAATGCACATTTCTCCACCTCTGCATATATTCGTTATCTACTCACTGCATTTCAGTAATGACATTCTAAAACGTCTGGAGAAAATTGGTAGCTGGGTCTGAGGAGGAAATCCAGACTAATGCTCCAAGCTCAGCCCTTGGGTGTTGCACAGCCACCATGGTGGTGAGCCAGGGTGCGAGCCTCAGCCCAGACGGGCAGCCTCAAGCCTCCCGCCTGCTGGCAGGAAGATACACGAGGCAGCTGAGAAGTCCTAGGGGGAAAAGGGCCATGGAAAACACATACTGGTATCACTGCCCACCTGTTTCAGAGAAAGGATGTTTCTCATGTTGGTGGTTCTGGAGAAAAGTTTAAAAATATAACGCAAATACAGCCCAAGTGTTTTGAAAAGAGGAAGCAGAAACGGTAGAAATTATTTGGAGATTTGGAGACAGGGTTTAAATCTCGTAATTCCTGATCTTTTTCTTCTCTTTCATTCTTAAGTAACCATTTTCAAGTGGCACAGCTGGCAATGCCCATGACTTGTTCCACAGCAATCTTCTTCAGCCTCCTATCATGATGAAAGTCACCACAATCTGAGAAAACATCTCCTGGGAAGTGATGACACTAAGTGGGCCAAGCCATGCTTCCTTCAGAGAAGCAGCAAAGCCATTGAGGGAGCAGCACTTTTAGGAGTGAAGTTTAGGAGAGTGGGAAGAAGACAGCTTCACACAACCTTAGCTGCTTTTCCCAGCAGAGCAGAGCTTGAGAAGGAAAAACACCACAAGCCTCTCATCTCTGGCTTGCCACAAAAGAGGGGTGTATTTTTCAGCAGGATCCTGTGAGTCTGACACCGAACTTAGCTCAAGTGACATGAAATGTTAATGTTTAGGAACAAGGTAGGTGGAGAGGGGGAGGAAAGAAGACATTCATTATTTGATGTAGAATTCATTCAAAAGCTTCTTTTCACAGCCAGAACTAAAATTTCCATTCAGCTCTTTATTTCTGGGTAGCCTAGATAGCTTGAACAACTGGAAGAGGGATCTAGAGGGAGTCCTTATCTCTGCCTGCATGGCAAGAGCCCTTCCTTGGATACCTGCACAGAGAAGTGGTCGTATTTTTATAACTGTCAGTCTTCAAATGTAGAATGGGCAGTTATCCTTGGGGATATTCATACTGGCTTTAGACTTCTAGCCATGGTGCACAGAAGAGATCTGCCTCCCAAACCCATTCTGGTGCCTGCAGAAACCTCCCAATGTGGCCCTAGTACTCCCCACCAGCCCCCAAAACCTCCACATCAAGAAGGTCTTGATGCTATAAACTTAGCAGCTACTATTTGAAATTGGCTGGACCAGGGTATGAAATTCACCCATGTATTTTATGTATTTTTTCTTCTTCATGTCAACCTGAATTCTCCTCCCCTGATATGTTGTCTTACTTCATGTATTTTAATTTTCATGCTCTATTTTTGTTTGTTTGTTTGTTTGGCTTGATTTTGTCTATATTACATCTGAAAAACAACTTTTCCCTCATAGGCAATGAGAGAAAGCAATATCTCTTTCCTGCATTGTGCTCTTCCCAGCCCCTGTTGTTCCTCTGATTGCCCTTCTGCCTTTGCTCTGTTTCCTCACTCTTCCCATCCTTGATTTCTCTCCTCCTTTTCTTCTTTCTTTGATGCTCCTCTTGGTGCTTTCTCTTCCTGCCAAGCTGAATGAGGTGCTCCCTTGGGAAGGTGCTTACAAATAGCAGCTGGCTTGTTAGGAAGGTTTTATCAGGTTGGGACACCTATACAGAAATCTTTCACCTCCCTTACTATGTTGTTGGCTGGAGTGATTCCTTCTCTTCATTCAGGTTGCATGCACAGTTCTTTTGTCAAAAGTCAGGAAAATGAAGGTACCACATAATTTGGGTAGCATATGCTAGTATTAAGTGAGCTACATCTGCTTTCTTGTTTTGGGGATCTGTGCAGAAATCAAAAGCCACAACAAAAAAAAAAACTGGGATAGTGTTAAGTGCAGCATTAACAAGACACCTAAGCTTATCAGTGATGCTCTCCCTAAGAAAGAGATGTTTTAAAAATGACACTTTCTTATTTTGCAGCTCTGCTGCCTTGAGGGTAAAATCCCCCCCTTTGTGGAATGTCAAGGCAGGGTCATTTCATCATTTCAGTGTTATTTATTCCCTTAGAAAAGATTTACATACATTGCACTGGTCTCCTTAAGAGGGACAAATTTCCTCCAAGTAGAATCTCAAAGACAGGGTTCCCAGTGCAATGGAACCAAGCCTTTCTTTTTAAGAAAAAATATATTCCTCCTGCAATGTAAAACAAACAAACAAACAAACAAATAACATCCCCCCCACCCAAAGTAAACAAGCAAAATAAACACACCCAAAAAAAACAAGGAAAGGAAGTAAAGAATACAGATTGAGACATGAATTTTATTCCTCCTATCCTCTTGCACAGCAACTTCCAACTGCAGAGCCATATTCTTCCCCTAGTTAGACAGAGAAACCTTGCTGAAATCTATAGACTAGATCCACCAATATTTTCTGGCTGCTTTGACTGTTTTAGCAATGCAAAGCAGCTGTAAATCCAGTTCAACTTGCCATTTCTGTCAGCTTTATCATACCAGATTAGCGCTGCTGTTAGCCTCAGAAATACCAGCATCTGGAGGTTCCCCTGCTGTCCAGTCTGACTGTAAACCTTGCATATCTGCAATTCATTCCCCCATCAGCACAGCTGGCAGGATCAGCCTGAGGTAGTTCTTCACCCTGAACAAAATATATTTGTCACAATCCCCCATCCTACATTCCTGCAGGCAACGGAGCAGATCAAACAAAATTCATGTAATGACCAGCTCTCAGTTACTCCCTGGCTGATTTCCCAGTTGTTCTGGAGGGTGACTCCTGACCTTGACTGGGAGCAGGTGCCTTTCTACTGCAGGTCTGTGAATCCAAGTTGGCTGGCAAAACAAAATACACTGTTTCCTTCTACTTTTTTATTTCTTCAGATGTCAGGAAGCAAAGCTAAAAGTCTTGTTTCCTGCTCCTCAGCCAGAGGAGGTGAGGAAACTGGATGTAGATGTAGAGAAAGGCAGAAAGATCAAAAAGATCAAGGAAAATAATAATAATAATAAAAAAAATACCAAAGAAGCAAAAACAAACCAACCAACCACTGCTTCACTTTGCTCTGCAAAGCAGTACATCTTGGAAACAATATGCCCCACACCCCCATTCCAAGTCTTTCTCTCCAGGGACAGACAGCAGTCTCAGGAATTAACAGCATTTTCTTGCTACATTCAAGTGCTGCTGCACTTACAGTCTTATAAAAAAACCTCAACAAACCAACCTCTTCATTTGCTTTTTGCCTGAGAAAACCTTATGTAAAAAAAGAATCACAGAGCACTGGGGGGGAAGAGGGGCAGGTGTATTCATGTCAGTTTGATTTTCTAAGAACAAAGGCTTTATTTACATACAAATAAATAAACGGGAAATATTTTGGCATGTTTCATTTTCCCCTAGCTCACTCCCATCCCCTCACTCTGAATGCATTAATACATACACCTTCAGCACAATCAGGCTCTTCGTGTTGCCATGGAACTGAAACCCTCGCAGTTTGGATGGTGATGTACGCCAGGAAGCATACTGTTCTTACACTTCCTATAACAGAAGCAAAATCACTGCATAGCATTAACTCCCTCAGTATTTAAGGCATTCAGTGTCTTTCTTGCCTTTCTTGCTCGTCTTCACACAGAGTTTGCGTTTTCTATCTTACCACATGCAAAGGAAACACATTTGACATAGCTATTCTCGTTTTCATGAAGTCAATAGTTCACATGCTGAGCACATTATAGAAGGTCCACAAGACTATGGTCTTCCCCTTTTTAACAAGAGGCTGTTTGCTGGCATGCAGCAGCTGAGACGAGGGCTGCAGAAAGCATATGGATATGAAATATATGTGGATACAGAAAAGTATTATATTTCAAGGTAGCACTTCAGCAGATTTTTTGAAACCTAGTTAACATATTTATTGCTAAAGCTCTTGACATGCCTTCTGAATATTCTTTTCTGGATATTCTCATTTGTCTGGCCAAATTATAGTATAAAGCTCCTGCAGCAGGCACCAAATCTTTCAACACCTTTTTTTCATAGCCTAGGCTGGTGGGCTATCAGTGCTGAGCACAGCTTTGGGCACTTCAGTCAGAGAAAAAAATAATCAGTACAATTCTGTGTCATCCTAAAGATTCAGCCTGCAGTGATTATCTTCAGCAGATCCGAGCCTTTTGCCAAAGCTTCTGAAAATGCCTGTACAGGAATTGTAAATACATAGATTTTTATGTTCAAAGCAAAAACTGGGTACACAAATAACCAAGTTCATTATAAAAAGATTACCATAGTAAATAAATAAATAAATAAACAAATATTCATCCATGTACGTAAACATTGGATCGCTACCTGCAGAAACAGCTGGAAGCTAATCCATGGTCTGAAGCCAACTGTTGTCCCAAGTTAAATATTTGCATAGTATTAAGCTTAATATTAAAGCATTTGCTGAAGAAACTTGCTGACTTGTGTATATGACAAAACAAGAGCGAATTTACTGTCCCTGCACACGGGGGCAGATTCTTGGGATGCCTGTTCCTTCCCATGAATTCCTGGACAGCAGAGAGACAGACAGACTACCGACCAGGGAATTCCCCTTTTGGTTTCCCGAGGATTTTGTGCGCAGGCTGGACAGAGAGGCAATAACCCAGGTAGTGATTTTATGAAGGCAGCATTTGTTGCTTTAGTGCCTGCCCCTCGACCACCTGGTAACACTCCTTCCTTTTAGTGTTGTCCCCAGCACAGAAAAGATCCATTCACTCAGTGCCTCTGTCCTGTGCCACTCCTGGCCCCCAGTTCCTGGTGGCTGGGCCAGCATGCTGGCCACTGGCAAGCTCCAGCCACTCACTGCCCTGGGGATGTGGGCCGGGGGCTGCTCACAGAGAGGCTTTCTGAGACGGGGTTGGCCTCTGGCACCCCCCTACGTGCCAGCATAAGACACAAAAGCACTGCTGTCTCTCTGTTTGTGTCTGGGCCAGAGCAAAGTGGCTGGTCCCCTGTTCCCAGGTATTAACGGGAGCACACGAGACTGTGTGAGTGCCTGTGCTTTCAGATTCCCTCTCCTGCCCTCCGCTGAGGGAAGAGCTGTGCTGGCAGTACGAGTTCCCTCTCCTCCTTTCAGCAAGCGTCTGACAGTCACACGTCCTCATTGCTGCGTCCGATACCTCAGGTTTACAAAAGGCTCTCAGCATCAGTTTGCTAGTTACAGGAAAATGCATATTGTGCTGTGATGAAAGGCCAGTGCAATGTCAAAGGCATTAAAAGGACTCCAGGGACTGATTAGAGTCAAAAAGGAAAGGATTTATGATGGTTAATAAAGTTAAATCTGCCAGGGTCCTGCTTATTCTTTCCAACTGCAGGTAACCACATCTTACAGAAAAAATTATTAAAGTGTTGCAAGTTATTACTGTCTCCTTTGAAAGAAAACCTTTTGTTTTGCTGTGAAGCACCTGACCAAGCGAGAGAGGAAGAGGAGACACATCACCTGCCCTGTGCCTTGGGTGAACAGCAAAGACCTTGGTACCAACCAAGTATGTCACCTGAACATAGCCCCACAGTCCCCAGTGGGTCGCTACCACACCTGTGACACCAGCCTCCGGTCGGCAGCTGGGACAGGGCTAGGACTTTCACACTCCATGGAGCACCACACTGCGCCTCAGCAAGGGCCATGGGCAGAGAGGGAAGAAAAGCTTCTCCCTCTGTCAGCACTGCACGTCAACGTGGGAAAAGGAAAGAGCAAAGAAGGAAGCTCTTGCCTCTCATTCCCAGTCTGGTGTCCCATACGCACTTTCTGGTGAAGAATGAAATCTAATTAGATACCACAGGACTGCTCTGAAACTTGATTTAAATGCCTTATAATGTAATGTGCCCAGAAGTAAACATAATTTTACAAAACAATGGAACAGGTTGCCCAGAGAAGCTGTGGATGTCCCATCACTGGAAATGTTCAAGGCCAGGTTTAATGGTGCTCTGAGCAACTTGGTCCAGTGGAAAAAGTCTCCCTGCCCATGGCAGGGAGGTTGGAACTAGATGGTCTCTAAAAGTCCCTTCTAACCCAAGCCATTCTATGATTCTAATACATTAATGATGTTTCACATTGAAATAATAACACTGAGGGAAGTCAAAGCAAAGCAGAGGGCCAAATCTTCGAAAACCTATTGGGAATTTTGTATCCATATCTAAATTACATGCACTTTATTGGATCTCAAGTTTTCATTTTTCTACTGCTTAATAATCACAAATAGGTTATATATACCCTTTCCATTTTGTCATTCTTTCACTATATTACATCAAATTTAATTTCCTGTGGAAGTGTGTAATCTTTTCAGCTGTCATTGTCTCAGAAGCTTTTCTGTAATAAGCAGAGCCCCGTCCTCTGGCAGGTTGATCTTTTATGAGCTGTGCTCCTGCAGATTAGTTTCCTGAAATGTTTGCAGTGCTATATGAGAAATGGCAAGAGGAAAACCAAAATAACACTCAAAAGGAAACACAAACATGAAAACCTTCACTTCCTTCTGACTGCTGTGTTCACTGGTCAAAGGAAATTTCATTTTGATTTGGGTAGATGGCAAATCCTTGAAGGTTACTACCGTACATCAGAAACTTCACAAGGTGTGAGACACAGCATCCCTTGCCCTACAGCTTATTAAGAGCACAGCTGCAAGGTGGCTGCTTGTTCTTTGTGCCTAGGAAACAGGGAGATCTGCAAGCGGTCACCACTCTGACAGCCGCCTCTCCCCAACACCTGCCCTCAGCTCTCTGAGAGGTCCACTCCACAGGCAAAAAGCCACATTCCACCAGGAAAGTGAAAATGTCAACCAAGGTGCATTCATGCTTTTCATACCTGTCGTGGCATGAAAGTAGACCAGCTGGTCTGCTGAGTCCCTTCCAGACCTCTGCCCCTGCAGGACATGAAACTCATCTTCTTCAAACCAGTTTTCCTTTACCAATGCTCACGCACCCCCTCTAAACAACTTCTTTACAAAAACGCATAACAAAAAATAATTCCGAATCTTTAAAAATTAATCAACTCAGAAGAAACATAAGCAAGAGAGATTCTTAATCCCATATCCCTCCTAAAAAGTTGCTTAGATATGGATGACAGAGGAGACATCTGAACAAATACCAAAGGTCATGTTAATGGTATTTGGCCAGCACAGATTACTGAGGGTGGCTACAAAGGTGTGCTAGAATCCCTGTTAGCATAAGCACATGCAAAGCTCTCTCACTTCAATGTCACCTCTGGGAGCTTCTCTTCAAACTGTCCAGCCAGATTTGGAAACCTTTACCATTCAGCACACAGGTTACCCAAGTTGTGAACTGCTCTCCCAAAGCACACTACATTGATCAGAGAAGCATGATCTTTCTCCTCCTGTTCCCTGTAAGACTTTTGTTTTGCTTTCCCTCTCTCACGCCACTGCTGTAGCAGCAGATCATCCATATTTCTGACAAACATTGTCTTCAACTTTGCCTCTAAAAATATAGTGCATTAAACCCAAATATATAATTTTGGAGCAAACAGTCATCTCCCCTCATCACATTTTAACTTTGGGAGTTAGACAAGCATTTCAATAATTGAGCCCTCTTCTGGTTATTTTGCCTATCCATGTCCTTGTAATTCTGTTTTACGCTTGTATCTTTAATACTTAATCTCTAAGAAATGGCTAATCAGTAAAAAGAAATCCATGCAGGGAACATTACTATAACAGAAGTCTCAGGTGTTACGTGGAGCACAATCCAACTCCCATCAGCATGAAGAAACTTTTTTCCACCAGCTTTGGTGGGAGTTGTGCTGGGGCCATAAATCAGATGGTGTGATATGAACTGCTTTAGAACATGAAACAACAATGTACCCAATCTCATAATAACATTTTGCCATGGTTCTACATGACCTACCTGAGTGTGTGTCAACAATTTCAAGCCAGAACAGTAGAAAAGAAAAACATGCCAGTTATCAGTGACTTTATATTTTTGGCCATAAATTGAACAGCCTTGCTTAACCAGATGTGGATCTCAGTCTCTATTTCCTTACACAGGGTGAGGAAGAAAGGCTCAATATATGGATTTTAATACCTATTGACATCTTGGTCAAATATGGTGAGTGATGTAAAGATAAACAACAAGGGAATAACTGCCATCATCTGGCTGAGTTTGGTAAAATTGAGTTAATTTACACTTCTTTAGGGATTCACTGGTGTGTGAAATTAATCTAATTTAGACTGACTATAAACTGAAAATGGAATAAAGGAGGAAAGCAATTAAAGACCCTTACTAAACACAAAAATAGTACTGCTGTAAGTGCAGCAAAACAGTTAAAGTACAGAACCATTCATGCTACTGCTACCACCCCCTTCTGCTTGAGGGAGAGAATAATGTTCTCTATATCTACATATCATCACTGTACCAGTATAACTTCATCCAAAGGAAACATCGGTAGAATGTTTCTACCAATATCTGTAAACAAATACATGTTGGGACAGTTCACTCTTCTGCGTACAGACCAGGCCTAACAGATAAACATCTGCTGGAACAGCCCAGTGTAACTGATTGTACATGTGGCTTAACATTTACTTCAATGACTTTTAGCACCTTCATGTTATTGTTTCTGTGTTGTTCCAACAAGCAATGGTTAATGTAAGATGCAGACGTTCACATACCGTATACTTATGAACAACTGGTTCCCAGAGATGTGGCAGTGATAACATTGTCATCGCACGATTCAGGGTAGCTCACTGTAGATCACATATCCGAAGAGGGTCCCACCTGAAAAGATAACAAATCCAGATAGTAAGTTTATCATATTCAGCGGTTTACATCAGGCTCTGCTAATACATTTGGGCATTTTCACACATCCCTCCTGTGCATTAACAGGGTCTGTGTTCTTTCCAGGCTCACAGAAGACATTTTGCCATTCACAAGGGCAAGCAAAAGGGCCCCGCTGTAACCAAACTACTTTTGGCCTGCTGCTCCAGACCAGATTTCAGGCATGCTATCAAAGCAATGAAAACCAGTTTTCAATGTTAAAGCAGAAGCTGCTAGTGTCTGGTTGACAGATACAGAATTTCAGATTTCCCATTTGTGAAGTCCTTGGAAAGCATGTAATTCCTTTCACCAGTGCATTGCCAGTTTGGTTTTTCCTTTCCTTTTTTTTTTTTTTTTCCCCCCCTTAACATTGAAAATCACTGGTTTGGAAGATGCAACGCTAGAGCTCTCTTGTGAACTATTCTCTTGAAATCAAGGGGTCTTAAGAAAGCAGTGACTACAATCACTTTATTATATATATATATATTATATATATATATTTATAATCATTTGATAATTTCAAATCACTTGCTGGGTGAGTTTGTTTTTAAATATTGTGGTAGGCAATCTATACAGATATAGAAAATGAGTGGGTACTAGCAGCATTGTCTCCCATGACAAGACACACCACAGCAAACACACCAACCTTCCACTTTAAGAGCTGAAAAAGTTTTTTCTTAGTAAAACTATAGGCAAAATCACAACTGATTGAAATAAATGTAGGTTCAGGCAACCTAAAACTCTACAGCATTACATAAAGAAAACTCGTTTGGACTGTTCATCCCCATAAATAACTGTTTGAATAAGAATTTAGAAACTCTTGCTTATTAATTGTATTGATTCATGCTGCAAAGCATGAGGATGTAGATGAAGTTATAAAACACAGTTATTGATACAAAAGCCAGATTTATTGGCTCTCTTGATTTTGAAAATGTGAGTAGTATGACTTACAGAATACTCAGAAATACTCCCGACACATGCAGGTACAGACACCCCCACAGAGATAAGAAGTGTATGGTAAGAAATAAAGCTGGGGCCTTATCTTTTTCAGTCAAGCCTCCCCAAACAGAAGTTGATCTTCCTGCTGCTCTACAAGCTGTACCTCATCCTACGATAAGAGGTTTTCAAGAGAAAAGTCTAGTAAATAACAAAGAATTTTCAAGAAATTATGGTTTCAGATTTTAGCCACAGTTTAAATTTTTCACATTACTCTAATGCTTCTTTGACTCTTCATACCTGCAAAGAGGCTTGGCTCTTGCCTTTATTATGCTTCACTGACCAGCCACAACACCCTGCAGTTCACTAGCACCATGTACATCTTCATTTGTTGCCACCTAAGCAAGTCAGTGTCTCCTATACTCTGTTCACATACGCTTCAGGACACCCATACTTAAATGCTAGACACCGAGGTGAGCTGCTGAGTTTCAGCATGGGACCCAGCAGTAGTGAGGAAGACTGGAGCAGTGGAGCAGTGACTGCTAGCAGTGCCCAGAGGCAGCTCTGGCTGGCAGAAGGCACAGGGCTCTGCCATACTCCATTGCCAGGATTTCATCTGTGCTTCCCTTCATTGGGAAGAGCCCCGTCCCTCCCTGTCAGAATAGGCTGGCTGAGGATGAGGCACTGTCTCATTCATTCACTCGCCTCCATCCTGTAACCCCAGCAGGAGCTCCTTCTCTTTCACTGACAGCTACCTCTGACAGCTCAAGCAACAGATGGTCACCGGAAAACTCATGGAGGTCTGACGTATGTGAATCCACTGTTGGTTGACATAGGGAAGATGGAGCAAAGGAAGGATGGCAGGGCTGCACCACAGGACGGGCTGGGGACCGTGTCAGATAGATCTGTTCTATTGAACTGCATAAATTCTGTTTCCTAATAACTCTGTTTTACCTACAAAAACAATTTTTTCTCAGCCCATTGAAGGCTTAAAAAGAAACTTCCTTCCCAGGGAAATCATTTACAGCGCCCTCTCCACAGAAGGATAAACATGGCCAACTGTCTTCAACAGAAAAATCCAGTAAGATGTGCAACACATTCTTTTTCTCTTGTAGATTTATTTGGAATGATTTAATTAATCTCTTGCTAATGACTGCACCTAATCATCTACCTTGCAAACTACCAGAACTTTTCAGTGAATAATTTATTTAAATATTTTTCCTTCCTTTTTTTCTTGCTGCCTGTTAACAGTACTTTTGGAAAACGAATACTGTCATGAATACTTTTATTTTAAAGTCCTAAATCACCCCATGAACTGAAAAGAATAATCACCAAGGAGCAACATCATGAACAGAAACATACAGCAACACATGGAACCAAGTGAAACGCAGTCTTTCATCTCTAGTGAATCAGTTCAAACCTAATTTGCATTGGTAGCTGGTGACAGCTACCATTGGTTTCTTGCTGTTCAGTGTCCTGTAGGAAATCAGTTTGTCATTCTCCATCTGATTCCCTTTTGCTCAGATTTCTTCACCGAGTGTTTATACTCTTCCTTGGCCAGGTCAAAGCCATGGTCTAGATTTTCAAGGTCACAAGTCATGCCCCATTTCAGAACTTCACTGCCTCTCTGCTCACAGTTGAGATGAAGAGATCTCAGAGACCACATAGGAGAAAGCCAAAAATGCTCAAAACAAACCACTTCTGATGCAACAGGAGGCACTAAGGAGCAACTAACTGATAAGAGCTGATGTAATTACTCACGACCCTGACAAATTGCAAGACCTTTCTGGCAGAGACTTCCTAGTGCCTTTGGTGAGAAACAAACACTGAAGTCCCAAAAATACACTTAAAAATCACAAGTCCTAGAAGCCCCTCTTTAAGGCAAAGGCAAAGTCTTTCTAGATGAAGCAGAAGCATGGAAGCTGTTGTGAAATCTGAAAATGAAAATTATATGTGAGGTATTTAAGGATGTAGTTCTGGAAATTATGGAAATAACCAGTGTTAACAGGAATACACTGGGGACCCAGCACTTAAAATCTTAGTGGGAGAAAGACTGGGAACTAAACATACAAATCAATATAATCTCTACAGAAAGAGAATGGTAAGAAAATACACACAGTTCCCGTCCAAACCATTCAGTTTCTATAGCTAGACAGCAGTAATCTCCAGCACTATCAATTAAGACCTTCATTTTCAAAAGCAATGTTTTAAGGAAATGCGGTATCAGGCACAGTAAGAAAAATTAATGAAAGCTGAAATGAAATTTTTGGTCCCAACAATGCCACATATGTGTGCCATCACTTCTTAAAACTTAAGACAATTCCAGAACTGCATTTATACATACTAAACTACAGATAAGTTACTCTCTCACCCTAAAGAACTCCTTTCTTACAAAAAGATACAGCACTGAAGAAGCAAATATGCAATCTTTTGTATTATAAATATTCATATGAATGCACACAGCATAGTCACACCAACAGAGCTACAGAGGCCTAACAAATGGGTATTTAGCATGTCCTTATAAAAGCACTGCTGTGCTCTAGGACTTCTTGGTGTTTTATTAATTCTTTCTCTACCTTCAATATATACTATTTGCTTATTTGAAAAACGAACAAGGACTTATGAAATGGACAAGTAGCTAAACCAAATGCTTAGATTGATTATATACAAGCATTGAGTCATTTACTAAAATCAGGTCAGGAGGTATTATGCCTCAAAAACTCCCCAGATACATACATAGAATATATTTGATTATGAATTTTATGAAAAACTCTAGCTTCTAATTTCAAAAAAATATACCTGTTAATAGCCATCAATAAATTTAAGTCCCAAGTATTACTTTCCTGGCACCTGTTTTGCTGTTTTACACCTTCAGCATTATTTCAGTAAAGGTGAGAAAGCTGGTATTTAGTTCTCTCTGGCATCAGAAGCTATATTACAGACACAACTGCACTTGCATATTTTACTATGCAATACAAAAAACGGATGGAGGAATTAACTGCCTGTAAAATACATCAGACTGACACCCATGCAGACTGAAGCCCTCCTCTCTGTATAGAACAAGCATGCTGCACAATGCTGATGCAAGCTTCTTCTCAAACCATGTCTCTCCATACACTCCAGCTATACTCTGGAAGAAACATGAGCAACAGTTTCTCAGTAACTGAGAATTACATTGCTGATAACAACAATCCAGTTCCACGTAAGGTCCAAACACAAATAAGTCACATCAACAAGTGGGAGGACAAGCAGGAAGAGAACGAGAGAACGAAAATGCAGCTGCAAACAGGGGGTAAACTGCAGCAGGAGGTTCCACGGTGATGCACAACAATCTGCCATCCAACAGCATTGGGGAATTTGGAAACAGGAAATTGAGGGCTCTCCCTGCCACAAAGCTGCACAAAGGGAGTGAGGGACATGCCAGAGCTGCACAGAAAATAAAACATGAAAATCTCCAGATGAACTGTTTTTTCTTTTACTTTCTTTGACAACCTGCTCAGAGAGCATTTCAAATTAAAAAATGCTGTTAGACTGTCCCTGGCACGACAGATTCCACCAGTGCTACTTAATTAATCAAGTATATTTTTCTTTGTCACTCTATAACTTGCTTTGACCTTACTCTTTTTTTGACTAATCTCTTTTTTTTTTTTTTAAATTCTGCCCCTTATTTTCATGAATGTTTGTGATCACAAAATATATTGAGAGTGACAGGCAGTAAACATTACTGGAGGCTGCTGCACTTGGACTGTGACTTGGACTGTGATGTGGATGATCATCCAGAGGCGGGTATATGAGCTCGGAGTTAGAAGGTCACTTCAATACCCATTCCCTCCAAAGATCAATGCTTTTGAAAAATAATCTCTGAAATCAAGATCTAACAACAGGAGAATTTCACAGTAATTTCCATTTCTGTTCCAGTGACAGTCATTAAACAGAGAATGTTGTCAAATGTGACAGTAGATGCTGGGGATATAAAAGCACAGGAAAAAACACCTCATTCCCTAACATCCCAAGTACAGGTGAGAGACACAGAAAAAGACAGACAGAGAGTCAGTCTAGAAAAGCACAAAGAGATTTGATCACTAATCAGAGACAGAAACCCATCTGTGAGAGTCACAACTGTCTCTGCAGGCTCTGAAAGACAGAATTAAATTGGCTTAGTACTATATTCAAAAATGAATTTAATTAGCTGACATTAAGCAGGATAAGTTTGTGGTACCATGGTGCTCTGACAAGCTGTCTCCAGAAGGGTAAGTGGAAGGCAAAATCTTATTTTTCAGGGTGAGATTACAACTGTTCACTGAGACAGAAAGTAATGGCACATCTGCTGAGGGCAGCTGAAACTTGGAGCTGGACATTTCATCTCACACTATAAAAGGATGGTATGTGATAGACGAGCCAGAAGTGCAAGTTTCAGATTCTGCACATTTATTCATACGGCTGTGCAGCTTCATCCCTTTCTGCTGTTGCTACTCACGTGAAGAGGAGAGTCTCAGAGTACAATGTCTGCCAGAGTACAATGTCTCCATTTTCTCTCAGTCAGAGCTGTCCCCTGGAAAGACTACAACACCTTAGGTGCAATTTATTTATTTTTGTTTGTAAGAGAGCATGTTGGTCCTTGGTTGGAAAAACGAGGTCTGTGCAGGAGGCAGTTTCTGTGCTAATCAGGCAGGCTGCCACATCTGTCAACTGCCGCACATCTATCGTGTGTTTTATGGGGTCACCCACAGCACCCCTGCTCTGCTACCAACACCTACCAAGACTTCTGCTGCCTTCTCCACGTAGAATACAACCTACACATCACAGCCTGCAAGCAGAGAGGCGGTGTTTGACAGAGAATAAAAGTAAACACAAACTATGACCAAAATCTGGAAGCAGACAGTGACAACTGAAAAATCAATGGTAAAATGCATAGTAAATCCAAATTGTTTCCCCAAGGAAGACTTGGAGGAAGTGGCATAAAACATTTCAAAGCCAGAGTCCCATGCATATGAAACTTAACAAGCCTTGCCTTCTCATGCCTCTTTCTATACAGCTATAAATTTAGTTCCAGGGAAATGCATCTCACTGTTAGTGCTAGAAATTCTGCTTATTTGCAAAGCAGCCACATGCATCCCAGACTGTGACCAGGAAAGCTATTTCATACTAATATCTCAGCTCTGTCACACCAGAACCAAGCCAGATTTACCAGGCAAGACAGAAAGGCTCTGTCCAAACCATTAGCAAGTCATTAAGGAGGTGTTCCTCTATCATGTGACAAAACTGCACAGCAATATAAGCTCTCAATTTTGGCTGGCAGTGCCCTTCTTCCTCCTGCAACTCCTCTCACCAGGACTGTATTGAGTCTGCGTGACCTTGTGTAGCAGTTCACAGATTTTCAGTGCAAGCACAACACACTGCATGCCCTTCTCTGGCACCACATTAATCACCCTACTTTAATGACTTCTACTGATAAACCACCCCGTGTACCTAACTGTCCTCCCCAGTGGCTGCATCTACAGCAATAAATTAAACATGCCCTTTCCCATGCCCTACCATCGTGTAATCCACTAGTAGAAACAAAGCTGATGAGAACCTCAGCTGGCATTTAGGGGTGAAAACCAGCAGGGATCAAGAGACCCCCGGACCTGGCTATTTGACAGGTGATCCTGAATCTCTCAGTAGATGTTTTTTTCATACACAATAATCCTAGTTCTTTTCAGCTGTAATGAGAACCACAGATATAAAATACCACTTATTACTAGTATGTACCTATACCACCTATTGCTATACATAACTACAGATCAGAACTACCTTCAACTAAACAAACATAGCTACAAACAGAGAACATATGATTTTGTAGTATTATTTCTTAATTATTTCACTCTCTTCCAGGAAACTCAAGTCCACAGCTGAGCACGATTAAAGACACAAGATCTTTATGATAAGAAAAGCAAAACAATGGCCTGACATGACCTAACGAAAGCACAGGATACTACCCCCCTCCAGGGTAGAAATCTCCTTATTCCAAAACTTCCTTTCAAGTGCTCTGAATACGTTACTAAACAAAGAAACAAGAAATTCACTTTTGCAAGGCAGTAACATTTTTTAAAATAGTGGCATCTGACGTTATTCCATAAATCTTCCCCAAAATCAATGTGTTTTATGTCAGCTGGAACCTTTAAACTTAAGACTAAAACAAATTTAGGTCTGAATTGCAACACAAAGATATATGTAATAAACTAAATATGTCAAAAGCTTCGGTGGAAGAAGGTCTGCTGGAGGTTTAACATGGAGCTAAAGGCACACATAGCACCGCAAGACTGACCTCTGTGATGCTAAGTGATGTATGGTGCTGGGAGTGCTACCAACTCATAGGACTGGAGAAACTAACTGAGTTCTTAGCTGCCACATATTTCATAACTGACCATGGAGGGCATCTCACAATCTGTCTCTGTCTTTGACCCCTGTGATAACATTTTTTTCCTCTGTTCATCTCTCAGATACTTAAATTGTAAATTCAGTGTGTCTGAAGATGTAAAGATAATCTTCATAGAAGCCTTTAGTTGTTACCACATGGAAAATAATAATCATAGTAATAAAAAAATCACTTACACTGCACAATTCCAACATTTAACCATTTTCACATAGCTTCCTATCCAGAAAGTATTCTCAAAGGAATTAATTCTGCCTTTCTCCCAAGATCTCCTTTCTCTCCAAGATCCTAATGTAGGAAACCTTGTTTCCTACATTAAAAAAAACCCTGCAATCACATACTGTGTGTAATGTTACACTTCTGTCTGTTTTCCCTTAATAATTTCTCTAAAAACATTCAACAAAGACGTAGCAGTCTCAAAATTACTCAGTTGTCAGAAGATCATTCCAATTCCAGCTTGTGCTCAGACAAGAGAGAGACAGTCAGCATTCGCATTAAGGGACAAGCCTTCCATGTTGAGTCATAAGAGAGCGCAGAATCTGCAGATAAAACAGATACACCAAGATGCAAAACCATGTAAAAAGCTGAAGTTCACAACTACAGATGCACCCATGTGGCTAAATAAAAGTGGGATAGGAAGCAAGTTTGAGCACTGGAGCACACTGCTTGATAACTTGCCTCCTACATGTTTTTGGACCAAACTACCTACTCACAAGATAAGCCTGCTGCCAGGAGGGCTGCCTGAGCAGCGTGGATGTGACCTAGGCATTGTGATCTGGCTGTCAGTTCAAGTGCCAGACCTTTGCCTCCTTCTACACAGCAGCTCAAACACAGCCAGGGACTGCATTCAAAAGACAGGCACTAACAGGAAGCTGAGGTTCGTGATTTCTGATGCATACTGAAAAATCGGAGGCGTTTTCTTAGTGCATCTGGTGGGTGCAGTGCTGAAGCAGAAACCAGGGGTGTGGGAAGGTTGTCAAATACACACACATAGCACTGCCTCAGCAATGCCTTGACGACCTTCTGTCCTGCCGCTCTTCCATCTTTGACCTGAATTTGAATGTCAGTGCTATAAGTCAAAATGTACAGAAGCACCAAGTGGGTGGCATCTCCACTAGAGCTCTTTCTGGAGCTAAGCTTTGCTGCCTGGCATGTGGCTGCTTCAGACTGAGTGCCCAGCCCTCCCCACAGCCCCCTGCCTGCTTCCATGTCCCTCCATGATGGGCATTCCCACATAGTTTCTTCCAAGTCTCGTATTATTGCCACAAAAATCTACTACTGCAGACATCAATTACTTCCCTATGCACCCTATACCCAGTACTCATACATTAAAAAATAGCAACTTGTGCCTACTTCCTAACTTTAGTGCCTTTACATTCAGTGGACAAATCAATAAACAGCACATACAGTTACACAAATATGCATCAGTTATGAAAATGCTTGCTGCTTCACAGTCCTCTACTCACAAATTTCCAAGATTAAAATTGGGTATTGGAAAGATCTGTGACATCTTTAGGCTTCTTTGAAAGTATCAGGTAAATACCAGACAATATACTACCAACTGTAGCAGAACTCCATGGCTATAATAATTATAGCTTTTTTTCAGTGGTCTGCCTTAACTCCTCTTCATCCACTATTTCCAGCAGTGCTTTTTATCCTGAGACTTTCTTCCATATTACAGCAGCATCACAACAGAGGTCTTACCACCTGCTTGTCTAAAACCGCACTACTTTTATTTAATGTCCTGACAAACAGAGGAACCAGTGTTGCCCTCGGATCCAAGCATTTAAATTCAGGAGCTAGTTATTCCCTTGCTGAATTCTGAAATTTGTCAGTTGCTCTCTGTGGGATTATCCCTAGCCCAAATCTTGTCCTCAAAATATGTCTATATGGGGAGAAACCTGCCATATCAGGACTTTCCTCTGAGTGATTCACCTCCATCACCCAATCTCAGAAAGAGATATCTGTAAGACCGGGAATCTGTGAACAGCCATTGATGGGATCCTCTTGGGCCACACAATGATCTCTTAAGGAATGGCACCTGAAAAACGCTCCCCTACAGGGACCTTCAGTTTCCAAGGGGATGGTTTAAAGATTGAAGTCAATCTTTGGAAATGTTATTTTGCTGAAAAGAGAACAGGATAAAAGCCTAGGATTTAGGTAGAGAAAAGAGAAGTAAAATGAGCTGTTTAGCAGATAACCACATGTGGTGAAAGCTTTTCTATTCTTCATACTGAACAAGACTGGTCACTGCTTACAGACGCTGCTCTAATACAGTGTATTCTCACAGAAGATTGAGGAGGAATAAAGACAGGTGTCAGCACTGAATCTCTCATGAACAAAGATCTGTGGCCCAGCTATCATGAGATGGACAGTTTGTATTTGATCTGTATCTCACTGAGAAAAGGCTACAAAGTTTCCATCGCCTGAATGTCTCCCATGGAGTTTTCCAAGGAGGATGCAATGCAGCACTAAAAAATCCTGAAGCCTTCAATGAGAAGATACGGCTTTGAAAATGGTGGGAGAAAACCCTCAAAACTGTACCATATGTAGATACACATACACACACCGCCCTGAGTACTCATTACAATTGCAAAGACAAACTTCCAAACATGAAATGATACAATATTGTTTCTCTAGTTCTGTCACAATTGGCTGTTTTAGCAAAATGTAACAACAGAACTAAAATAAACATCACCAATTAACTTCACTCTCCTGTAGAAAAGCAGTGTGCCGGCCAATAAATACATCTGTGCTACTGCCACTGCAACACAGGAAAGTCGGATCAGCAGCAGGTAAATTATAACCAGCAGCACTGGAATGATAATCTTATTTTGCTGTAAAAACTCAAAAAAAAGGGCTATATTTTGTTACACTTATTTGTGTCACAAATTATATCAAAACACATCTAGATGTTGATGATGCTTCAAATATACTGTGTAATGAAAAATATGATGAAACTACTTTTGAAGTAATTTATTACTTCGTTTATGTAAATAATTATTTATTAAGTAATTTATTACTTATTACTTGATAAGTAAAAAAAATTATCAAAAGCATCATATTTTGAAAGCAGTCATTTCTTTCCACTACCAGTTTCTAGCATCCTGCTTCCATTTCTACAGCTTAGGTAACTTAGAGTTTCATCCGTTGGTGGGAGGGAAAAGATTTGAGTAGCTACAAGTAAGTGCAACCACACGAAATGGCTTGTAGTTGAAAGACAGATGACAGCAGGATGGAACACATAACCAGAACATTTCAGAAGTCTAAAATTTTTCTTCCTATTGATATAATATGGACAACAGATGGGCTTTTAAATGCAGCTCCTGATACAACTTTGCATGTGAGAAGGAAAATAATTTGGAGTTCATGGGAACAGGAGCAGATTGTTCTGTGGATCCAGTTGGTGTCATTCTACACCCTTAAATTCTCCTGCAAAATACTGTAAGCAGAACAGCAGGAGTCCTAAAATTCTCCACACTGGCTCCACCTCAATAAGCCATTTCTATTTACAAAGTATACAAGCATATACTTAAACTTCAGGAGCATGTGTAAGACCCAGTGATTTCACTGTGACTTAGGGATCTGCCTTAAATCAAAGTTTCACCTACAGGGTTTGCTAATGAAGTACCAGATTCATCTGGCAGTTATTAATGGGCTTCATTTTTCACTGGGTCCATACGTTACGTTTTCCCCCTGCTACAGCATTTTCTTCATTTGCTGATGTGCTCCCCCAATGGGCCAAGACAGGCCCAAGCTGCACACAGGAGGCATCCAAGCAGCAAAGGCCAAGACAAGCGACAGGACTGTGAACGTGCAGGACAACCTCCCAAGTGCACCAGAAGCATCATTGTCAACACAGAAGAAAACATGATAAGCAGTATCAAAAGCTTAAGTTTAATCACTCTAATTACCGAAGCTCTTCCTGCTTCAGTCTTAAACTTGCAAACCCATGAGGGGTAAAAACCCACAGGGAAGAGAAGACAAGGCTGCTCACAGTCTGCCTTCTCTCACTGGTGAGGTCCAAGCCTGACCACTGTGACCCAGGTAGCTGGCTACAGTGAGGCACCACGGTCTCACAGCATCACCCACTCTAAGCTACCAGAGTATGATTGTGAAAGACTATGAGCTCTGCGCATGTAGCAATGACAATTAACATTTTTCTAATCACAGCATTTAAACACCTGGATCTGGGTCTGTGCATACAGCCTTTCTCTCATAGCTTATCTGCTGACTGCATCTTAGTCAAGCTATTTTCCCTCTAAAGTAAAGGAGACAGAACTGGACTTCAAAGCCATATGTAGCCTGACTTTTGTGATTACTTCCATGTTTAATAGCATAAAAAATACAAGCAGTGATGCTCATAGTAAATCACACTAATATCAGTTGCTTGTAGAGTGGTAATTTAAAAACAGACCAAAACAAAAAAAAATAAAATAAAATTAAGGTTCAAATCCCGCAGTCAGGTTTAGCACAAACCCCCTATTGGCTCCCTATGGATCAATGGCTGAATACAGCACCTGTCTACACGGCATTTCTGTAAAATAAGGAACTGGAACTGACATAAAGAGAATACTGCACAACAATATCATTGTTGTGCCTCAGTCATATTTTTGAATACAATTCACAAGAAAGTCAGTGTAAGGTGTAGTGAATCTTGCCCCAAACTCATGAACTGTGTAGCAGAACCAGGAATTGAACCTATGGGTACTGAGTCCCTGCCTAGCCTGCTAGTCACTAGACCCTACTTCCTTAGGTAGAGAATTACAGTGAATACATCAAGTCAGCTGCGTACTGCTGAGCTTGTGTGGTCACACATCACAGACAGTAAAACCTGCCACCATAAGCTCAAAGGTGTATTCCCACGCATACAACACTGTTATTTCTAGTTCTGATACAAAGTGTTCAAATTCCAGGTGCAAGCACATGCATTAAAAGCAGTTTTAACAGATGGAATAAAAAATACATTGAAGCAGTGAGTGCTATGCTAGTTTTCAGAGTGTCTTTACAAAATGTTTATTATAAATTGTCATTACCATTTTGAATCTACGAGAATGACATGTCAGTGGAAATGAAAAACTTTCTTTCTCACTAATGCAACCAGGCAACTTACAGCATGCACTATGTCAGCAAAATGGACTTGCAGAAGGAATTGAACTGCAACAAACACAACAGAAAGGATTTTAATCTACAGGCACTGCATTGTGGAAAGCAACTGCACAAGCAAGCATTCTCCATGTAGATAAACCAAATCTTTCATGATGTTCTTAGAAAAACAATTCCATTCACAAAGTAAACCTTGCTACAAACATCTCCAAAGTTTGGGAAGGTCCAAAGCCAGGGCTAGCTGAGGTGAAGAAAGACAGTACACATATTTTTCTACAGTGAAACCAGTTTTCTACAACAGAGAAGGGTGTTGTATTGGTGCTTTCAAAAAAACATGTAAGATGTTTCTTGCCCATTCCATTGGCAACACCACTAAGGTATTGAACTCATCTTAACTTGGTAAGACTGATGATGCAATCAACATCATCCCATGTCTAGCTTTGTCTACAACTGAACAAAAGCTTTTGCTTCTCACCTCCCACCAACAGCAGAGCCATCATGAATTGTGATCTGTCTCTCCCCAAGCAGTGGCATGTTCACATGGGACTGGCTGAGCAGTAGCAAGACTGCAACAAGCACAGTCACAGGAACCAGAAAAATGATCTTGAATACATTCCTGTGACAAGCAGCTAGGACCACACAGGTCAAATTACGCATTATACAAATTTCAGCATTACCTAGGGGCCAATTTCACACATTAAACAGCTCTGAGGAGGCCACAAAAACGTTGCGTTTCAGCAACACAACCTGGAAAAAGGGAGGCTGTTGCATGGCTCCAGACACCATACCAAAGCACATAGTAAAACCAGACTTAAGAGAAAATAAGACTGCAATAATGAGAAGATTTTTATTAAAACTCTCACATCTTAATTTATTCTTTATTTTTATCAGTCTTACTGTAAATTTGTTTGGTTTTTGTTGTTGTTGTTTTTAAATGCTTCAATCTGCTAAAAAAAGTCTTCTTGAAGATGGACTGGTAATGAAATACAAATAGAGTGCTTAATATGAAAAATGTAATGCACAGAATATTTTTTCCTTTACTTATTTCATCTTAATTTGCACCTAGTCATTTTCATGCTGAGCATCTCGTTTGGTTAAATAATTAGTGTAAATTAAATTTCACCTTTTTTAACAGGCAAAAGTGGTGAAACTGAGTTGGTAATTGTTTCAAGTTTTGCCACAATATGGGAACAACTTGATAACCTGACAACACTTAAGGGTTTGAATGGACAAGATACACAGGTTTTTAACAAAAGCAAGGAAAATGGAACTGTGTACAGTAACTTGTAGGGCAAGAAATCCCTCTCTGCAGAGCCTTATGACATGGACCAGTAACCTTTAAAGATCTATTCAAAGACCTCGTGATGTGAGAGTTTACTCCTGAGCAAGGCACTGTCTGCTCATACACAGAAATACATGCCCCTCCTTGCCTGTGTATTGGCACCACTCATGGCAAGTTACTTTCATCCAGCAGCCACACGCTTACCCTACTCTGCTCACTCACACTGATTTCAACAGAAATTGCACCCGAATCAAGGCCAGCCCACACCTCCCACGGCAGATGGTAAACAATCCTTGCTTCTCATAGACACCAATCCCAGCTATGCTCCTCTGCCATGGCACTGTCCCATGCCTGCACAGCCCCAGCTCACCCCTCAGCTCATCCCTCAGCTCAACCCCAGGCAGCCCTCAGCCCACTCTTGGTCACCCCCCTGCAAAGGCCAGCAGGCACAGGCTCTCTCACCTGACAGGGCAAGGCAGCAGGCAGCCACAACCACCCCCCCTGCAGCTACACTCATGTCATCGACTCTACTGAAACGTGGGGTGAAAACTCCCATGTGTCCCATGATGCTCCCTCTGACCCTCCTGGCCTTACAAGTCTTGGCTCTTAACAAAGCCATGAGGACTTCTCATCCAAAAGAGTAAGGGAAATTCAAGTAAAGGACACTCAAACCACATCAGAAAAGTGCACTCATGCCACTAGCAAAATTTCAACAATTTTATATGATGTCCAGACATGTTGTTCATCTGCATTAAGAAACTGATGGAGTTGCAGAAAGGAATATAGCTATTTGTGAGACAAGACCCACTATAGAGTCAAAGGTAAAACATATTGGAGCTGATACAAAGAGAAAGCATTTTATGAACTCTAATTTTGGTTATCATCATACAGACTCGGGAAAACATCTTCCTCCACCTACAAGGTCTTGGTGTCCTTATGTGTCACTATTTAGATTCCCAGCTCTAAGCTTCTGCTGCTGTAACAGTAATGTGTCTATACAAAACTAAGTCAATTCAGTACAATAAATGGAAATTCTCCTGAAGACTGAAATTTATTGTAAATTTTCATTAAAAAGTAAGTTTCTTCTGAAGAATATTGCACTGACAATCCAAGAGAAATCCCGCATTTGTTTGGAAAGTAAGGAAGTAACAAGAGCAGCATGGTCCACTTCCTTATAGAGCCTTTTTGACATCCCTTGGCCATGACCTGAATGGCCTCCTGTGTGAGAAAATACATGTTTCCGTCTGTGCTTGTTAATCTCCTCCTCTCTGTGCTGAGGTTATCAGCAGTGGTGCTACAGCAGCAGCTCACCAATGCAACTGTTTGTCACTGTAACATCTCAGCTCTTGTTCCTACCAATGCACAATTGGCCTCCGTGTTCATATACGGTAGGGTAGAAGACCATTAATATCAGCACTAATTTTTGACCATTCGTTGTTAATGACAATAAAATCTCAAAATACAGAAGTTAATAACCCTATGTCACAGTTTACAGCTATTTCATTTCATAGATAAAACAAAGGGAAAAAATTATTTGGTCAAGAGAGGGAGAAGGACAGTTTGAAGGGGAATTCAGGAGCATTAAAACACTCCTTTCTGAAAAAGACATTATTCCTACTCCTTACCTAGAAACCTGTTATTCTTGCACCTTTATTTCCTGGCATTATTACTTGATATTTGTATCCATGCCACTAAAGCAAAAAGTCATCCAAGGCTTAACAACTCAGCATGACTTTGAAGATCAAACCTAAGTAACAGCAGAGAAAATTGTCAAGGAAATATTATTAAAGGAAAAATCAACTTAAAATCAACTGCTTTTATTCTAAAGCATTCATATAATCACTTGCCTTCCTTTTCCATAAACTGGTTGTAAAATCTCTTGAGACAGAGGACTGTTGTGTTGCACACATGCTAATGATGCTATAGGGCCATATTTAAAAGATTTATATAACGATTTATAGGAGCAATCACAGCTCATCAAGTTATTTTCTTTTACATGTGAAATCACCCCATTTAAGGAACTTTTCCCATTTATTATTCTACAACATTTTTCCAGAGGAAGAACAAGAGCAGAGGGTTGGGGTGGGGGGAATTTGGTATGCATATATACAAGACCCTCAAGAACTGCTCATGCCTGAGCAAATTCACTCGTCTGTCTGTTAAACATTCCCATCCCAAGACTTTGTTTCAAAACACATCCCCATAACAAATAGCTGGACCGTGTCTGTACAGCTGAGACTATCAACACACAATATTTCATTTCAAAACCCAGTCATTTCAAACCTATTCTGCAAAAGTTGAGTGCCATTATTTCTTTGCCTATCTTGCCAGGCATGATTCATGTTACGCAACTCCAGCTTGTTAAAAACAACAGTTATGTAGCTAGGTAGTATGATAGATTAATGAGGCAAATCCAGAAGTTGCTTATTACAGAACCAGACAATAGCTGCTCCTTAAATAATATGCCTATGCAACATTAAACAAATGAATAAGCAACTGCACCAGCACTGTTTACATTCACAGTTAAATAAATCTTTCAAATTCAGGGTAGAACACTCTAGACTACTCAGTGGCTTTTCTCATGCCACAATATGCAAACTCCCCAGGGTATATGTGTTTTATTTTTTAAAAGTGACCCACCCCCCCAGTCACTGGAAAATAACAGTTGAATACTAAATCGTAAGATTCACTCATAAGAATGCTGTATAGCTTTAATGTTTTGGCTGACCGTACTGAGACAAAATCCTCCTCGCCGAGTTAGCTGCAAAATGCTTGTGTTTTGCAAATAACCATTTTTACTTTTATCTCTGTCTTGGTTACAAAGTTTAAAAGCAGCAGCTGGAGAGGGTTAAACAGGCTTCCTGTCAAGGTTCTGCAAGAAGCAAGCCCCTGTATTCCAGCAAGACAGAGAAATTTTGTCAAGCCCTGTATATTCAGCATTATTCAGCACTATTGGGACCGTATTCCAGGACCCCTCAATGCCCACCTGACAGTGTGTCCTTTACATTACAGAACTGATATTGCCTCCCCAAGGCAAATCATCACCTGACCATCCTGGTCTTTGCAGCTCAGATATGTCTAGTGACATGCTCCGTGGAGCAAGTCAGTGCCACATAACTGTATTCTCTTCTCAGTCAGTTACAAAGCTTGTATTTCTGGCATCACCACCACAGCAGAGCAAAAGGGAGGCGACTGGCTGCCCCAGGCAGGAGACAGCAGCAGTGGGGGCCCTGTGCAAGCACCAGCTGGCTGCCGAGCCCAGACCTGAAACTAGGTCTCAGCCCACTTGACTGCAGGGGAAGGGAGGGGAAAAAAA
>VYXB01009758.1:26883-45142 GCA_013397135.1 Pachyramphus minor | reverse complement strand
AAAAAAAAAAAGGCAGCAGCACTTTCTCAGAGCAGGAAGAAGGGGAGGCCACGAGCGTTTCCTGTTGTGCAGCTGAAACAAGCAAAGACGTCATTACACTTACGCTCCCTCAGGGTGTCAGCAGATTGAGGGCCAAAGTTCAGTCATTTCCAATGCACCGCAAGGAGGGAGGTTTTAGAGGAGAAACCAGCAGTGGCTTTATTGCTAACAGTGTTCTCTGCACTTGCATAGCAAAACAGCTAAGCACTGTGTTACCAGGCTCAGCTGCAAAGTATCGTATGTGACCAGAAACAATATTTGCTCAGGAGCCGTGCTGCTCTTGTTTTTCTTGTACAGCTCGTGTAAGAATATTACTGCAATACAGAAGTAGAATAAAATATTACTATGATATCAAAATGCACTAATCTTTCACTGCAGCCCATACTTCTGCAAGCATCTGGAAATCAAGCCTTACATACTTTTGGATCCCATGGCACAAAACACGTTTTGTGCCCCAGAAACAAAACATGGGGCACAACTAGTGTGTAAAACTCCAGGATTCCCTTGTCAGATATGGCTGACAACCCGGAAGAGCAAGTGCAGATGCTTCTTTTCAATTTACCCCCGTCTTTCTAATGCAGGTAAGGGCCTAGCCTAAGGAAAGAGGTGAAAACACAGGAGTTGGGTAGTGATGTGGATATTCAACATTTCCTAACTGATTGTCTCCCAGGCTGTCCATCTAAATTTAAGTAACTCAGTATACCTGGCAAGCACAGGGAAAGTCAGAATTGCAGTCCTACCCACCCTTAGTAACCTTCTTAAGTTAGACATTAGAAAGACTTTTTAAATGGAAAGCATCGTTAAGACTCCATTTCAGAGTCTCCACTCACCACTGGAAGCTTTAAAGTGCAGTCTGAACAACCACAATTAGGAAATGCTTTGGTTATAGCTGATCCTTTCCTGAGGGAGAGGGCTTATAGTATGTCTCACTCATGAGACACATTGTAGACTCATTTTTAATAGTGTCTCAACAACATGTCGATATACAGTGATAAATATGGTCACTCCACAATAAGCATGTCCTAGCAACAACCTCTGGTGTGCAGGACACTAGACTTTTGCTCTGTACACTGAATGTGACAGACTGGTTAGCACTGCTCCACTTGATAGAAGTGTATTTTCAAATAGAGGTACTTAACAAACTTCAGTGAAAAATGTTACAAGCAGTTTGGAAAATCCTCTTCTCATAGCACCATCACTAGCTGAAGAGTGTTTTTACTGTATTTCTGCAACAACCACCCTGTGGTCACACCGGGAACTGAAGCCAGTCTTTCAGCCCTAGTAATTTTCAAGATACTAGAGCTGAAACTAGGGAATCACCAGTCTGTGTCTTGGAGTCATAACATATTGCATCTTTCATGGGACATATGCAGTGTCACTGGCTAACCAAAACTGCTCATTTTACTAGAAGAAGGTCAAAGATAGCATTTTAATTATTTGTAAACTAAACATTTTGGATATACTTTCAAAAAACATTCTTCTACAAGGTTATGAACTGGTTTGGTTGTTTTCTACCCCTCCCTTTAGAGATAAATTTTTCAAAGATATTGTATCTTTAGGATTAGCTACCCAGTCAGCATGAAGAAATCTCTACTGCTTCTTGTTCTGACATTAGCTTGAAGAGTTAATCCTGAAGGTTGTCAATCTGGCACTAATCATCAGGATTTTTTTCAATATAAAAAAATGAGCAAATTAGTCTTTGGTGTTGGTAATGATTTGCACTACACAAGCATTAACTGTATCAAAGAGATTTTGGATTAGTTCAATCAGAGAAAAGTGATCAGAATCTGGCCCTTAAAAATGTGGGTGCTAGAACAGAACCCAGCCCATATCACACAAAGCAATGGGTGTAAGTACTGACGTTCTTGTGAGGGAAGGAAAAAGGGGACAAAACCCTCAAATGTACTGTAAGAAAGCTTCCTCTGTGCACAGCATTCTAAACAACGCATAAGAAAGCCATTTCATTTTCTGAAACCTGACCATTTAGTACCACACTCACTCAGAATAAACTTGTTCAACTGTTTTTAAATCCATATCCAAGAAAGAAGGAAATGCACCAACAGTTTGCTCTTTTTGACCATACTGGGACAACTGCCGCATGGCACAGCAGCAGCACACGGACAGGCTGTGTAACCACTAGGCACTGGCACACCAAATTGCAAATAGGCTTCTTTCACACATATATGGCTGCCCATTGCAATACAGTGTCTGCAAGAGAATTGCAGAATGTAAAAAGGAACAGCAGTGTATTCACACACCCATCCATGTCCTGAGAGTTAATTTTCATGTAATTACATCTTCCTGTTCCATTAGTTGACAAATGCTACTAAGCCATCTCTACCATGGTTTGAGGTGAGAAAGTGCAATATGGTCTCTGCAATATACTTTTCATCCAAATATAACCCTACTATTTAAAAAAACCCACAACTGTATCTGTTGCATTGATTTCATTTATTTAAAGTTTGAAACTTAAAGCAAAGAGACATTATCTTGAGATTTTTCTGTTGAACTGTCTCATCACGAAGGGAATTCTCTCAAACAACCCTATAAGCAGATAATTAAAATATCCTGCCCCAATTTTATGAGGAAAACAAGGCAAACAAAGATGACAAAGTCCAAGCTGGCAAACACCTGACAGCACGTAATTATTTATCTTCAAAATATATGTGGCAAAACACAGAAGTGGTGGGCTTGTTTTTCACTATGAACTGGGTGTCCAGCCTACGTACAGCAGTATGCAGGATGTTGTATGAGAGACTGTTCACGCTGAAGGGCACAATCCAACCACCACTGAAGCAGCGGCAATCAGAAATACCCGAAGTACTCCTCATCATTTTGTCTTCCCATCTCCTGCACTTAGCTGCCTCATATCATGCTCTCCTGGCCCAGGAGGACTCTGTTACCAGTTCTGGTCTCTCCCCCATGTACTTCAGGGGTCTTCAGGCACAGGGACGTGCAGCCTCCCATTCAGAAGCTACTGGGAAAATGCTACATTGCCAAGAGGAAAGTTCCCATTTTGTGGTAAGGATCGGGCTTAGGACGAAAACATTAAATTTCAAATGGGATGATCCCCTGCAGTGCAGATGTGTGTGAGTGTTCATAGAGATATAGTGTGTGAGTGCACAGATGTCTGTGGCATGTGTATACACATTTACATACATACACTCATGTATGTGTGAGTGTATAGATATAAAGTTATACATACAAGTGTGTGTATATAATATATATTCATGTAAAAAATAAAAGTTAATACATAAAAGTGACTTGGCCAACTGGTATCAAAACCCTGTGATTGTAACTATCTTTTATAAGTAATGACTTAAAGAAATTCTTTGGACAAAACACATTAAGTCCTGGAAGCTAAGTGGGGGAAAAGGCAAACCCTTATTTTGGGGCTTGCTAAAGTATTTATGTTTTATTTCAAATGTCTAATAAAGATAAAGCAGATTTGAAACTCGTGGTTAAGAACCTGAAATTTTCAACAATGGGTAACCTAACTCCAAGAAACCAAAAGCAATTGTTAAAATACTAATTTAAATTGTTTTAATGGAAAAAAAAAGAAAACACTTTCAAAATGTTGAAAAAAATATTAAATCAACTTGACTGCTTCTGTATCTCATGAATTCAACAAGATCCTAGGCAACAATAATATTTAGAATAAATATGTTTCTTGTGGGAATAGCATTTTCTCTCAAATTGACCAGATGATATCAATTAAAAAACCCAAAGATTAGATACAGAAAACACATCTACTGACTTAAAAACAAAACTGTACTCCAGTGAGTACAAAGTTTGTTTAAAGAAGATATTAACTTTTCCTTTCAAAGATCTTACTTTTAAGGGAAAATGCTTTTTTCCCCTTATAGTATTTTGACTAATTTCAATCCAAATTAGGAAAATCTGTTCACTAAAACTTCAGAAAGCACACACTACTCAGTGTAAAACACTGCACACATACACAGAGTTGAATATATCAAAGGCAAATACAGTACTGATTCCAAGTTCTGCACTTACCCTATATGCCCACCTTAAAAAAAAAAAAGGAAGATGAACAGCAAAATAAATAAATACAAACCAGTGATACGAAAATACAGTAACTTTCTACGTAATATACCATCTGTTCCTCCAGAAAAGCATGCTGCATCAAGCCACAGGGGCTAAAGCTATGAAAAGCCCTTGTAGAAGAGCCAAGTTCTGTAATGAGCAGTTTCAGGAGCTGTAGAAAACTGTACCAACCACCAGAGTACGGAGGCAGCCTGTAATATGCTCAGTGGGAACTCACCACCCCATCGTCCTGGGCTGGAGTTACCCGGGCTGCCACAACGTCCTCAGAGAGCTCCCCGGATCTGGCAAACCCAGGGTCAGAGGTTCACAGCATACCAGGAAAGCCAGGCAGTGCTGCGCAGCAAGCACTAGTTGTTTGAGGATGTGGTGTTTTGCCATGGCTTTTTACGGGAAAGTTTTGTCTCCAGAGTTACAGAAACAGTAAATTGGATTTCCCCAACTATTCCACAGACCACACCTCTACTGATGCTGCTCCCTCCTCTTGTACTGCGGATCTGGTATTGGTACACAGAAATAGTTTCCAGAACATGGGAACAGGCAACCTAGCACGCCTGCTACCCCTGAGGCACATGAAAACTAGGAGCTGCTGTTGCATGCCAGATGCTTGCTCATTGTTGTGTGCCTTACAGCAAATGAAGTCAGAGTCTTCCAGCCACTCAGGCAAAGAGGCAGGCAGGAGAGATCCAGATCAAAGAAGTACTAAGGGGTGCTCTGTTATGGTTAGGAAGGGCAATTATGGTGTGCGGCCCTCTCCTTCCAGCTGGCAAAGTCTCAGGTACTCAGGATTATATAGTAAGAATTTACTTCTGCTGCTTCTGTTACTATTCATTAGGTATGTGTTATAGAGGTATCTGGCCTTTCCAGCCTTTGGTTGCATTATCACACCAAACACTGGCTTTAGGGCAAGGTCTGAATTTTGTAAACCATGCCTAGAAAGGCTTTGCTTTTGCTGTCTGTCACCATCCCCAGAACAAACAACAGAATCACAGATCCCTGGGCAAGTAGGAGACCAAACCTGGACTGGAGGGAATTCATGCGCCAACACATTATCACAGCTCTCATTAATAAAATAATAAACTGTGCAATTACAGTGTGTTGTACACATACCTCAGGGTATGCAGTAAGGCACAAATTTAGAAATGGAATGTTTCCAACAACCAACAACTTAAACCAGCAAGGATCCTTATCAAACAATTAGATTACTCAAGAACTACTCCAATAACTGGCCCTTTTTGCCCAGGGTTATGCATTCTAGAATCAAGTCAAAAGCTTTCATTGAACTGGGCTTTTTCCTCTTCCTTTTTTATTTTGTTTGTATTATTTAAAAAAAGAGAATAGTTCATCTCCCCTCTCATCCACCCACCAGGTGAGGTACAAGATTTTTTCAAAATTACATCTAAAAATGGGGAAGGTACAGAGAAAAACCTCATTATCAGTGATAAGCTAATTCAGTTTGGTGCTACTGGGCTACAGATGGAGAACTAGATACATAGATACATAGGACAGGTAGGTTACACCAGAATGAAACATCACATTAGAACCTTGCAAATCTTTTACATATATTATCATTTTTAATGCTGAACGATAACAGAAGCAAGCAAAAAACCAAAGCAAACACACAAACAAAAACAACAACAACAACAAAAAACACACCAAAAAAAACCAAAAACAAACAAAAAACCACCTTTGAAATAAGGCCACTTGAAATAAGAAGGTATCAGCCCTCATTAAAAACAAAGAAACCCACAACGACAACAACCCAGACATACTCAAACTGAAATGAAACACAAGCTTCTCACAGGATAATAATTCCAAACCCAGATAATGGGATTTCAATGGGGAGACAACCATACAGGACAAGTATACAGCTCTGGCTCCAAGCAAGTTCCTTTTTCAGCTGAGTTATATCTACAAATATTAATAAAAAATACGTAAAACCACAGCTCTAAGCCACTGTCAGTTCCAACTCTTGTACCTAAGACTTCACGCATTTCATATTCAAAGCACAATGAAAGCACCTTGGGGTACACAATGTATCTTTTTCTGTCCAAATTACCTTATACCATCTGGCAGCGTAAAAATCATTTCTGTTGAGAGTGGCTTTTGTTGTAGATCTTCTCTGCCTGAAGTATCCAGAGGCTGTTTCCATGTAGGCAGTTTTTCCAACATTCTCACCTAGCGTTACTATATCCAATGAAAAGCAAACTTTGCATGCTGAAGGTTTCCATTTATAGGCTGAGACAGTCACGGGGAGCACTACTGCAGCAGTACAAGTCCTATCTACAGCCGATGGCAAAATCCTGGCCTCATGAAAAAAAAATTATAACAGCTTCCCATTCTGCACTTTTATTGGTAAGGATATGAGCCCAAATGATAGAATTTTCATTTTATTCACAAGAGACAAAGCAGTTTATGTGGTGTCACAAGCTGTGTCAGGCACAGTTTAGTGTCATCTTCTTAGCTGTGGGGCACTGATTAGAAAACTGTGAGATGAGTGCACGATGGTTTTGTGCTTGACACCAGAGAAAGTGAAGGTCAAGCAACACGATAAGTGTTAGCACGATGCATGTGGTTTTTATAATAGCTTTCATTTCCACCATCTATTTATACAGTTAGTCTGCTCATGGATTGACTTTCTGGTCACATTTCTACAACCATGGGACCTGGCACCACTACTTCAGATAGGGTGTGGAGGTGGGTGCCCCACAGAGGAGCGAGGGTTAACGAGCACCGTGCAGAAGGTGACTGCCAGGCACCACTGACAGGGCATCAGGAATGATCCTTTAACCTTCTGACTAGACTGAGAGCGATATGACTATGTCCTTCAGAAACAAGAGGATCTAAAAGGAATTCAAAGTGCTCCAACTCAGAAGGCAAACATCTTCATGGTCCAGCAAGACATGACCTTGGCTGTGTCAGTCACAGGCAGTTAAATGGGCCACGCTCAGTTACTGACCCTGCTGGCATCCTCATATCAGCAGAGCACCAGAACAGTGAATAACATTTCAGAAAGGTCACCTGGGCAATTTTGATACCCACTGCACCAAAGTGAAACCACAGCAGTTCATTATAGAGAACTACGATGATTTTTTACCTGTTTAACAAAATGTGGCTGTGTATATGCATCTATGTACACGCTTGTGAAATAAATGCTAATAGTCACACATAAATAATGCAAATAAGTTTATTTATTTAAAATATTTTCTTTGATATTTAAATGACAGCAGAAGTTGAACCTGCATTAAATCTAGGTTAAATCTTCCTCTCAGTGACAAACAAGCCAGACCTCCAACCATGAGCTCTCAAGAAATTATTCCAGGTATATGTACTATGAAGGAGACAGTACATGACTAAAAGCAAAAGCTATTATAACATATATGTGTATATGTATATACTTAGACATGTCTTCTTAAATATTTCTTCACACAATGTGACAAACTCCATCAATTTTCTGCTGTAATATGTTTATTTTTATGGGGAAAGTATCAAAGCAGAAGCCCAAAAAATGCCTTTCTGGTTGAGATAAAAACACAGGTGTAATTTCATTATCTGGATGTGGCACTGTCTGAATTATGTCATGAAACTGTGAAACACAGCTCTCTGTTTTCCAGTGTGTGAATCTGTAAATAACCACCAAATCTATTTATTACACTCTTGGCTCGACAGACAACCCACTTGACTGAGAAAGACTTAGTCAAAATTGGTTTCATTTATTTCCCTGCTTGCTATTTAAGTGGGTCAAACTATTGACCGGGATCAAATGATACTGCAAATAAATTAAATCAAAAGTGTTCATAAGCAAATGTAAAGAGAAGTACCTTCAAGCCCTGAGCAAGATAATAATGCATTGTATTCTGTGTGTAAGCTATCTGTGGAGATGTCAAACAATGAAAGCTAGAGGATGCTATCACTGTATCCTAGATGGCACCTTCTGTAGGACCTCAGTTCTCATCAACACATGCTTGTATGACTTGAGACTGGACAGGGATTTTAAAAGCTGTTGTACCAAAATTCTTTAGGTTGAAGACAATGTTAAAGGGAAACTTGATCTGATAAAAGTAGCTTCCTGTAGGCAGTTATAATCCACTGTCAGTCACATTCAGACCTCCCCTCCCCATCTTATTCATCTTCCCCTCTAAGCCTCATCCTCAACCAGCATACATCCAAAACTGTGTATTTAACATCCACGTTTTCTTCTTTAATTAGCAAAGTTGTGAGTAAGAAAAAGAAAGAAAATTAAAAGGTTTCTCTCATAGTCACTCCATTTGTGGAAAATATGCTGCACTGAAGTTTTGGAGAGGTGTGCGTAAAGGAACTCCATCATCCCATATGTCTTTCTTTTTCCTGCCATGCAGAGGGTGATCTGGGGAGCAAGGGAAGGAAAGTCAGGGTATATCTACTGAAAGCTACTTTGCTGTTACTACAGAAGAATGAACAAAGACCCCAGACATACCACTATAAAACATCACACAGAGGACATAGACCAAAACTAAAGCAAAGGTTCCTCTCCTTGTACACTCGCCTTTCACAAGTGCACATGTCCAGTCCAACTTCCTATCACAGAAAGTTCAGGTTTATCAACTGTGGATGATGAAATCTGTATGACCCAGAAGCAAAACAAGTATTTCCAAGGTGCCCTGTAAACGCACCTTGTCCTTGCTCCAAAAGAAAGATGTGTGGGACCTGATTCACTTTCATTCCCTTCTCTATTATTTTCTCACCTCTCTTCCAAGCCTGCTGATAAAGGTAACATACAGGGTGATTAAATTTTGTCCACAAAGAGATCACTAGCTAATTTAACGGAATCACTGAACAATTATATGGTAACAGTTTTCAACTATTAATGAGCTGAGCTAAAAACAAAGCAGAGAAAATTAATGTACTATATGTCATCCTTTTACCACCCAACATTTCACAGACCAAACTCCTGTTAGTCCAAAGAAGGGTGCTATGGGAGTCTTCACACTACTGTATATCAGTTCCAATTTACAGTCTTACTTGTTTACAAAAAAATTAGCTGACTCAACATCGCCCTACTCATTATTCCAAATCGTGTAGTAGTTTTACTAATGCATGGCTGACTGACGTTTTTCACCAATAGTTAACACTACTCACTACATTAAACTAGGTCAAAGATGAGTACAATTTGCATATTTTTAATTAGTAATTAAGCAAATCAGAGATTAAAAATATATGACATATCAAATATGACAGACAACTTACTAGACCAACCTCACTGCCCTCTCCACCCCAACACCATACAAACCAACTGCCAAGGCAGCAGCACTGTATTTGGCATCACTCTAGCTCTAAAAAAAACATTCCTGTGAGTTTGTATTTCACCTACATCATTTCCTCCTCAAGCGTATTATATAAAGGTGCTATCCCTACACTTACCACAAATTTCTTCAGATGTATTAGTAACATCTTGCTAAGCCTGTATCAAAATTCAACCATACCTCATGAAATTTAATACATGTACCATACTCATTATTTAAGCCTTAAGAAATCAAATATTCTAGCCAAGCACCACTGTGAAAATATCCACTCACTTTTAGAGGGATTTTGCTACTATTGTAGGACCAAGCACAAAATAATGGAACACACTGCAAGTTTTGTTTTACACAATTTTACTCGGAATGTTGGAAGAAATTATATGCACATAGCTTTGCAGAGATTTTACAGCAAAATCTCTTTCCTCGAAGAGCCTAGTATCACGACCTTGCCTGGTGATCAAAACAGACTATCATATCACACAGCGTCAAGTTGTCCAACTTTATGGTCTCATAGTTCATTGTTTAATCCTATTTTTACTAAACTGCAGAAACTTTTATTGACTTAAACAGGTTAGGGAATTTGGCTGTAGGAGTCCATGAAAGTCCTGCCAAAGATAAATACCTTTTTCACTAAAGAACTATTTTATCTCAGAAAATACAGTTAAAAGACTTTTCATAAGCGGCTTCAGAAATTGTGTTTATAAACATAACTGATTTTAAAACGGAGGAGAAAGTCAAAACTAGTCCATCTCTATTGTTACAGAAAATCATGAATTGTACTTGATTCTTTTCTAAAATATTAACAATTCAACTCTCAAGATGAATCAGTGTTTCACAGGTGCCAGAGGACTCAGTTGAACACTGTCAGCATACACAGATGTCACTTAACCGCGGACCCGCACTACTTTCTAGAGCATCTCATTTTCATTGCTGATGCTTTTACCAAAAAAAAGAAAATCACATTCGGACCTCACAATTATTGGCAAGTTAAGAGCAAATAAAGTTATTATTTTTCAGCTAACTGAACTATTTATTTTAGCTGTCTTTGAAAGACAAGGAACATAAAACTCCACATACTTTTTAGAACTTTTGTAAGCAGACTACACTCAAAATGAACTACATTGACCTATGAAGACTGTTAATAGATGCCAGCAAGTTAGTCTCTGTTGAATACTGACTTCGGTATAAACTAAATAGTTTTTGCTCTAACTAAATAGTGTCACATCTTGTTGTCAAGGAAGGGTAACCTCGGTTATTATTTCATACTATTCTTTCTTGACACACTACACATGCTTTCTTTTAATACAAACCACAAACACAAAATGCATAAATACAGAGATTAGTCCATTTATCTTATTTAAACAAACAACAACAACACAAACCCAACAATATGCAAGGAAATCCCACTGTCTAATAAGACTAATTTTGAAAATACTGATTCTGTGTCATTAGATTTTTTTTAAACATAAAGTTCCTTTCTGCCTAAGCAGAAAAACTGTTCACTAAATAATATTATTTCAACAAAATTCTGTGACGTTATATCATATCGTACACTGTGCAATTAGTCTTTTCTTTCAGCTTCTTACATTTCTTTCTAGAAAACATCCAGTATTACTCTGTATTCATAAATCACTTGATAAGGAGTGCATCCAAGCTCCAACAGTCAACCACCAAGCCTAGCAGAGGAAAATTCCAAGCACACTTGGCTGTGGGGAGGTTGGGAGGACTAAGTTAGGCCAGTCAGCCCAGCAACGATACTAACCTCTGTAGCCACAGAAGTCTACACTTCAGTATAAATTGCAGAAAATAATCTGGGGTGTTTCTGCTTTATTTTTTTCAGTACTATTTTCTTATGAACAGGATCAAACTGCATTTTATTGCATTACCTTTAAAATGTTACCTGACACTGTAATTTCAATTCCCTTTAGCTCCTCTAGTTTTTACTTTTCTATTAAACTGAACTATACATGCAAATTTTCTAACTGCTTTTGTCTGCATAGAATTTCCGATAAACTACTATCTAAAAAAGAAACTTTTTGCAGCAATCAAAGCTTGAATTCCTCCTGTATGACACAACAGCAATTAAGGCATGCCTTTCAAAAAATACTGTACCTCCTTTTTCTCCCCCCTTTTGCAGATTACATAAATCAGAGATTTTAGCCAGAGCTGCAGCAGGTTTTTTACAACCTACTTACATTGCAATGAAGTGAACTTAAATCTTTAAGAACAGATATATTCTTTACTTTTTTTTTTTTTGCAGGATCAAATTTCTTGTATATGAGTTGCATATTAGGGCAGAACTGTCAATTACAACAAAAAACCAAAACAATAAAATAATTTTTCTGTTAAACAGAAATTCAGGTGCAACATAACAAACCCCTGTGTGCATGAAGTGGCCATGAACTCATTATCTACTACGTTATTATATTACTTGTGGTTTCTATGTCATTTTTAGAATAAGCTTTTTTGTTGAGTACAAGTCTACACTGACAGAGATAGAATGTGCATAAACAAACACGGGAAAAAAGGATATTATCACTATACAAACTAGTTGTATCAGCACAACCATGTACCAGGGGAATTTACATCAGATAATTAAATCCACATTTTGGTACTATATTACTTTAAGAAAGCTACTACCTAAGTGGTACGTTTTTGGGTAGGTATGCCCTGAGACCCCTATCCACAGAAAGTGAAGGGGGAAAAAAGCATGCACAGGTTTTTGTTTATTTAAGTAAAAGGCAATATTCAGGGTCAAAAAAACAGTAAGAGACATATCGAGGGCAGAACAAGGAAATACAGAAATATAAGCAAAATTACAAGCAAAACCAGTGTGGCCCACACTCCGCTGCTATTACCCTGGCATACACAGGACAGAGTGAGTATTTTGCAGATGTACAAAATGTGCTTGAAAGACAAATGAAACTAAGCACACAGAATCCACAATACTTCCTCAGAGCAAGAAGAAACTCTCGTGTTTAGACTGTCTCGATAGCAAGAAATTAATCACAGAGAATAAAACAAGGCAAGAGACTTGTCAGACAAAATTGCACATGATACTTGAACCTCTTCTGATTATTCTTCATTGGGGATTTGGAAACACTGTATCAGACTGTTTCCCTGCTTCCCCTACCCATATCCTCTCATACCTTTTCCATGCTCATAGCTTTGCCAAAGAGATTTCTCAGGTACTTATCTTACTGGGGACAACCTACTAAAAATGAGTAGTTAGGGCAAAGTCAATTGTTTAATCTATGAACAAAGGTTCAGAATGCTAAAATAAGACATACATGGTGTCTGCCACTTACTATTTCAGTTAAAAAAAAGACATGTTTACCCTATTATTTCTTAAGGTCCAAATAGGGGTTTGCTAATTGTCTGTCATGAAAAAACTTCTAGCACTTCTATTTACAATGTCTTGCTTCTCTCAAGCTGTCAGACCAGCACTTTCACAAGTCCAATTTTCACTTGAGAATGAAGAATATAGCCCCAATGAACTGCTTTTTAATATTTCCTGCTGAAATAGGGCAGTTGCTGCAAAGCCTTATAAAACTTAAGCACCCAAAAGAGAAACAAAATTGTACAAAGCTGCTATTTCCTATTAAAATGGCATAGCCAGCTTGAAACTTTCATTCTTCTGTGATAATTCTGTGTTACTTTATTTAAATGTAGCATCCAAAATTACTGATTGAAACACGTGTAAAATACTATTCTCCATTTTCCATCTAGTTTATGTTTCCCTTTATTGTTTCTTCACTTCTTTTGGAACTGTTAGATAGTTCCTTTTATTGAAGAGAAAAAAGAAAAACAAAACAAAACAAAAAAACCCAAACAAAAAAAACAACAACAAACAAATGGTTAAGCTACTGGAGAAAGGCAAATAACTTAAAAAATATTTAATCTGCAACNAATACTATTCTCCATTTTCCATCTAGTTTATGTTTCCCTTTATTGTTTCTTCACTTCTTTTGGAACTGTTAGATAGTTCCTTTTATTGAAGAGAAAAAAGAAAAACAAAACAAAACAAAAAAACCCAAACAAAAAACCAACAACAAACAAATGGTTAAGCTACTGGAGAAAGGCAAATAACTTAAAAAATATTTAATCTGCAACATACTATTTCAGAGATGTTGTTTAAGAAATCTTAAGAAAAAATAACCTGCCTCTTTAAAAAAAAAAAAAAAAAGGTTTCCTCATAACTTATCAGACCTTTTTCAAATAACAAAAGTATGCAGCCTCTGCACTCAACACTCCTGTTCAACTCCCAAAACTATTAGCAATTAACTCTTCCTGAAGTCTTTAACTCATCAGACTAATACTAATTATGTATTCATCCTGCTCAGAGGACCAATAATTTAAAGCCACACACTGACAGATTCAGCTCCTCTCAACATCTGAAGTAAAATGGATAAAATACTTTCTCCTTATCCTGCGTGAAGGCCACTGACATGATGAGCCAACATTTGATGGGCCTGACTTATCACAGGACCTAAGACAGACAAAGTTAGTACTCAGCTCTTGCAGTTTATCTGCCATTCTTAGGCAGAATCAAGCAAGAACTACATGGAAGTAGTACTTGCTAAGCTCTGCTTACAGATAACTATCGATATAACTCACCACTGCCTATTACAAAGCCCCACCATATTCAAATGTGAAAGATGGCGTGCCATATTTCATAATGCAGGTCACATTACTGTGACTTCTACATTACTATGACTTGTATACTCTGCAGTAATACTCTTAAATAGCAAGCATTCTTCTCTTTGATGTGTAAGTATTGCAGTATTCCACTAAGTAAACCACTTCTGCCAGGCACACAGTTCCTGTATTCCCACTACCCAATATGGTTAAATTACAAAAGCAGGAACAGTAACTGCCCCTGCTTTGGACCCAAAAATGATGAGCAGACAGACATGCAAAACTGTACTCACTACTTTCGCTGCTGCTTAAACCCAATTCACCTTAATTCTTTCAAAAACAAGCATCTAAATAAACAAATAAACAAAGAAGTTTGGCAAAGTGCTCAACAATAAATGTCCTGCTTTAAAAGTGTTACATGTCCTGCTTAGTTACAAACACACAGGCCAGTGCCATAAGTTTGCTCACATAACTGAGTAGAGCCAATTGTATTAGAAATAGTTAAAAATCAAAGAAGAATAGCCTTGTAGGGTCCCACCACATAAACTAAACATGATATACTGCCAAACACTCAAGTAGACACATGCACCATTATTCAGCAAGGGCCACATGAATGCATATGGCTCTCTGTTTTGTCTTCATAGTAACAAGAAGGTTTGTAAACAGATCTCATATATGAGGCAATCTAGTCACTTGAGAATCTAAAAATCTGCCTTTATAAAGAAGCATTCTGCACTGTTGCCACACAATTGCACTTAGATACACAATTAAAAGTCCTCTACATTTGTGCTTTGGGACAAGTGCTGCTCAATTTTATTCTAATCCATAGCAGTGAGGTTTTAACATGTCACCTCAGCCAGGACCTATGTAACTGCTATGCCCAATAGCCGTTGGAAAATAATATCAACACAAGAGACTATAAAACATTAAAAATGTGGATTATTCAATCAAAAAAAGTAATGACACACTGACTTTGTATCATACCACTGCTGCCTTTGCACAGCTGAAAACCATAGTAATCTTAAATGCATTTGCAGATGACAGTAGAAACTTCATAAAACTCACATGGAAAAACCCTCTCGGTCTATTCTACAATACTAAATTTTTTCAAAAAATGAGAAAGCAAAAAAAAAAAACAAACAAAGAAAGTTTCAGATAATCCATACCTGAAGTTTCAGAAGTATCTCCTGACTGGAAGGATAAGGAAAGATTTAACATCTACATGTAAATATATATAACCTCCAGGTTACACTGCATCTATCTAAAGATGTCCACATGCTGCAAGCCTAAGAGGCAGAGACTCTCCTATCTTTAAAAAACAGATGCACTTTTTTAGCATGTCTGCATATCATTTTCACTATCAAAATATTGAGGATTCCGCACCACATCCTGATAACCTAAGGATCACATTCCTCTGGCACTCAGTGGTAATCCACAACAACAGAATTTAAAACTGGGCCCGCTGAATTTGTACCTCGTTAGACCAGTAGTTCTTTTAACTTAGTAATTACTGTAATTACCCGGTGTCCCCAGAACTCCTCATGACGATGACCAAAGCACCCTTGCACCAGTAGCTCTGGTGAACACACACCTGCACTCGTAGTTCCGGGGAGCAGAGAAGCACAGACCTACGCAACAACACTTCTCTTTTGCCACCCTGACCACTTCATTTACTTCTTTTCATAATAATTCTTAGTATACATTAGAAAGGAAAAAAAAAAAGTAACATCCTTGAATAAGTAAGCCTAAAATGCTTTATGCCCCCTCTATTATTTAACAATGTACAAAACCAGAGAGGTTTTATATTAAAGTTGGCTTAATTTTCAAATGAGAGAAGGAAAAATATTTAGCTAAATATTTCTGCTGAAACTCATTAGTATTTCTATTGGTTTAATTTAAAAGGGTATTTAAGAATTACTGTCTAAAAAAAATCCAACTCTTTAATGTTTGAGTAGAAGTTTCATTTCTGCATTTACCATGTTAAAAAAAAAAAAAAAGAAGTTTGACCATTAGTGCCAACTAATAAGAAAAACAGAACCCTTTTCCGGGAAATTAAGCTCTGATGAGTTTTATCGTTGTCCCGGGGCGAGCCCCGGCCGCCTGCCCACGGAGACAAGGCGTGCTGGCCAGCGGCCGGCCGGGACCCGCGGGGCCTCCCGCCGGCTTCCCCATCCGCGGGCCGGAGCTCGTCGGGGCACCCACCACCTGGAGCACAGACATCACTACCCTCCTTCCCCGCCGCTCCCTCACGCGGGGGAAGGCCGTGCCGCAAGCCAGCCCCCGACAGGAAGGTCGGAGCGGGCTACGGGGCATCACCCGGGATAACCCGGGGCTTTCCCCCCGCCACCCCCCCGCACCGCTTGACCCCGACGGCAGGGACACGGCGGGGCCGTGGCGGGGCAGCCCTTCGCCCCTGCCCGCCTCCCGGCGCGGAGCCGGCGTGCAGCGGTGTATCCTATGCGATACCCTATGCGACAGGCGCGGACGTGCCGCTTACATAATCCCCGCCGGCCGCACACGTACCCCGCATTACATAAGGGATCGTGCCCCCGCCGGCCCCCGCGGCAGTCCCGCCGCCGGGCGGGGGGACAGAGGGAGGGAGGGAGGGAAGGAGGGAGGGACCCGGCGGCGGCCCCGGCCGAGCCCCTCGTTAACCCCCTTCCTGTGGCGTTTACACGTCATGGAACATTCCCGGAACGGGCCAACGTCCCACCCACTTCAGGGAACAGTCACCGCGGCGCAGCGCGCACACGCACTCACACACACGCACCCCCGGCGCGGTGCCGGGGCTCCCCGCACACACGCACGACCCCCGTGTCCGGCGCCCCGCGCGGGGACGCTCTGGCAGCTGGAGCCAGACACCCTCCCTCTGCCTCCCTGCCAGCCACCACCGTGCCGGGTGGCCCCGGGCGCCACCCCCCCGGATGGAGCCCCCCCGCCTCCCGCTCCCGGGGCGCCGGAGGCCGCGGAGAGAGCCCCGCCGGGGCGGCCCCCCCGCGGGCGCCTCTCCCCGGCGGTGACCATGCCCATTCCCCGCCGCAGGAGGGGATTACGCAAGGCAGCCTGCTCCTCATCTGCATACACTTACAAGCCGGGTATTCCCCACATTTCCTAACGGCGTGTCACCGACAAAGGCCTGTCCCCGCCGCGTCCCCCTCCTGCGCCGGCTCAGCGGGAAGGGCCGCCGGCCGCGGTGCCCCGGGGACGGTGCCGGTGCCTGCCAGCGCCCAGAGCCGTCACCACAGAGGTGACTTACCGGTCCGGCGGTTTTACAGCCTCACTGGCTTCCCCCGCCGCCTTGCCCTCCATTTACCCCCGCAGCCCCGGGCGCCCCAGAGCGGCGCTCGGAGCGCCGGCCAGAGACCCCGCGGCTCGGCCAAGCGCCCTCTGTGCCGCGGCCCGATCCTCAGTCCCGCAGCGCCCCGCACCCGAGACAGGGAGCCGCCGGAGTGCCCCCCGCCGTCGGCAGCCGCCCCGCAACCACACCGGCTGTCAGCTGGTGCCGGTGACAGGGGACGACCGGCAGGCAGGGAGGAGGGGGTGCCGCGGCAGCCGCTGCTGCTCACCTGGGAAGTCACCGAGGAGGAAGGAGGGAAGCCCTCCCGGTGCCCTTGTTGTTGTTGTTGCTGCTGCTGCTGCTGATCCCGCCGGGCGCTCGTGTTACTCCTTTGCTGAGGGCTCGCCCGGAGTGAGGCGGCTCGCGGTGCTTCTTTATATATAAAGACAGACAAGAGATATTCCAGCGGCCAAGGGGCGCCCGCTTCACGCGTTTATCTTAAGGCAGGTCATTCCTCTCCCTCTTTTTGGAAAGGCTCATCACCATCTCCCTGACAGTGGCGGAGGGGCTGGTGTTGCACGGGGGGAGAGGCGGAGGCCCGGGAGCCGCAGCCCGCCCTGGCCGCGGCGGGAGGGAGCGCTCCGCGCTGCAGGCGGCTCCGCTGGGCTATTCCTGGCACCACTTCCCAGAACAGAAGTAGCAGGGCGGCGAGCGCGGAGCGAGCGCGGGGAGCGCGCCTCCCGTGACGTCACCGGGTCCCCCCGCGCGCCGGCGGGGAGCGATCCCGGAGCGGGTGGTGGGCGCTGCCCGCCCCTGTGGCCGTGCCCGGGGCAGAGAGGGGCCGGGAGCACCGCCCGCCCGGGCAGGGCACGGAGGCAGGAGGCAGGGCCTCGGAAGGCGAAGCCGCGGCCTCCCCCCGCCGGCGGAGATCGCCGCTCCCCTCCCCCTCCCCGCCGAGGGAACT
>VYXB01009758.1:0-26489 GCA_013397135.1 Pachyramphus minor | reverse complement strand
CACCGCCCGGCGGCGGCGGGCGGGGCTCGGCCGGGCCAATGCCGGTGGCGGGGCCGCTCTCCCGCAGCAGCCGCTGACCCCGGAGACTCCCTCCGCACCCCGGGACAGAGGCGCCGCAGGGGAAATACCCTCCCGGCGGAGCGAGGCGGTGCTCGCCCTTCCTGGGAGCATCCCACCGCCATTCCGTGGTGGTCGGGAACCCACCACCGGTGGTTGGAGCTGTCGCTCAAGCAGGACCCGGCTCAGGTCCCGCACCGACACAAGCACCAGGTCCTGCCGCTGACAACAGCTTTGAGTTAGTTAAACCTGGCCGCGGGTACGGGGAACAGTGTTTGTATTCCTGAGATTTGCCACGGCTGCTCGGAGGGTGAAGCCCAACCGGCTGGTTCCCTCTCCCGGCCGCTCCGGTAGCGCGGGGGGTCCCTTCCCTGGCCTCGCCTGGTTTGGCTTTGCTGTGGCACCGGCGCCCGTTGGGTTTTTGACGGCAGATTTTCACTTAATTTTCAGAGCAAAATAATTTTCTTTTGGGGAAGCCATACAGCCCCATTTGCAGGCTACCATAAGTGGATTCGAAGTAGTGCCAACTCGCAGCGCCGTCACTGTGACATTGTAGATCATACTGACACCTGAGATTATTCCTTTTACTGCCATCAAGAAAAAAAATCAGCCTCGTGAATGAAACGGAGTAAGCTTACAGATAAATCCTGAAAGCACTGGCAGGGCAAATGAAATGAGAATTTCATAATTCTAGTAACTAAGAATTTTAAGTTGTTCCTGCAGCTTTTAGGGACTAATAACAATTCATTGCTCAGAGTTGGCAATACAGAGACATAGAATCTATTAATAAAAATCCTGTCATCCTACTGTGATCCTTCGCGCCTTGCGGACTTCGGTGGCCTCTGAGTCAGGTTCACAGTGCTTCATTGTGCTCAATCCAGGAGGTGCAGGCGATTCCTGCAGTCCTCAAGTGATAGGGGCACAAGTATCTCATGTGATCATAATTTTGTGATAAATTATGACTTCTGCTACATAAAAGGCTTGCTCCTATAAGAATGTTCAATACTAAGAGGACTGAAAAGAGTTGCTGCTCCTCTTTTAGTCTGTGAGCATGTCTGTCTTTGTCTTCCTGATTTCAGTATGATACATGATACTGTCATTCCTGACACTGAGTATTGTTTGACTGAAATTATTCTGTCTGAGCAAACATATTGACTTTGGGCTTGTGATCTTTATTTGATGTCATGTCAGAATAAGTCAATGGGAGATGGGAGTGCTTAGGATTTGTTTTAAATTGAGGTTTTCCCATCCTGCTGCTTTCCACAACAGCTGCGTTTACCTTTGCCCCAAAATGATGGCTGCCAGTATCTTCCTCTCTGGGAGGCTGCAGACTCCTGACCAGCACCTTTGACTTATTGCTGCATGCCCAGCATTCTCAGCTTCTCTCCTCCCTCTCAAAAGACTTCAGAATGTCATTTTTATTGTCACAGAGCAGAGACCAGCCCACTGCAACACAGTTCAGTGTTCAAAATAAGTTTATTGATAGTCATTCTCAAAGCAAAGTAAAAAATATTTCTCCATAATGCTTTTCAAAACAAGGGTCTTTTTCCAATTATGTTGGTTATCTCAAGAAGTTATACTATGTGTCCTTTCCCACATTCTGTTAGTATCGCAGCATCTGGGACAGCCGTTTCTTTCACTGTGGCTTTACAAGGTATATGCTGGAGCTACAACTCTTTGGCACTTTGGTGTTTCCAGGGAAAAGAATGAAGCTACATGTGTGCTCAGAAACCCTGACTGTTGTACAAAATTGGTTTGGCTCAAGCCCCAGAGCAAGTTTTGAAAAGCTGCACAACTTGCAGCTGCAAGGGTGCTTTGCTTTGGAGGAGATGCTCACAGCCAAAGCGGCACAGAGCTCTTTGCATGGTTCTGTCAGCCCACTCCCCCTTTGTGCATAGTTGTAGGGGAATGGGTGTAACTGAGTAAACTGACCTTCATCCCTGACCGACGCCCCTTTCCCCTCCCACAGGGAGCATGAGGCAGGAGCACAGTCACTCAGAGGGACTGCAGCTGGGACACCCGAGTAGTTTTCCTCCCAAACTCCTGCCAGTGACTCCACAGAGAAGCAGCAGACATTTGAATCACTTTCTCTCTCCTACTCGTGGCAACAACATAACTTAATAATGATGTCCTTACATCATACCATCTTACCATTTCCCTCTAGATTTATTTTTTTTTAACATTTGCATCCAGCATTTAATAAAACTATCGCTCTAACAAATTAGGAAGAGAACTAAGGGAGTTCTCAGATGTGAGATTTACAGCTGTTATTTAAATACAAATTTTGCAGATTCATCAGAAAAAAAGTCATTCTTGCTGCTGGGAAAGCACCTTGGCCATCACAGCTGCTGCTCTCAGCAAACACAATACGGAATGATAATATTCAGCAGTGATGTTCACAGATTATTAAGCACTATAAATTATTATGAAAATTTGGTTTGATCTCAGAACATACAGAATCCATCGGTTTTGTAAACTGTGCTTTTCCCAAAGTAGATAATAGAAAGCATTACATAATTTTTCTATAATAGAGCAGTTGAATCGAAATGTTAAATAACCATTCCTAAAATAACTAACAATTTTAAAGCAATTCATCCTTTCTTTCCTGGGAAAAAATTACTTTGTCCCCAGACCTCTACCCACAAGCTCTTTACTATTCTTTACAAACTTGTTACAAGAGCAAGAGACAATTCCTTTATATAAGGCATTGATACTATCTATTGATTTCAGTGAGGGCAGTGTAAAGGAAAATGGACCAAATGTATCCAATTTTCTTAAAGTCTCAGAGGGTAGGCATGCATAGCAAAATCAGTGGTGTTATTTTGCTGTTTAGATCCTCTTTCTTAAGATTTAAGTGAGAAAATCTATGGAAAACTGTTTGGGAATGGCTTTCTTCATAAATAAACGAACACTAATACTTTCCTATCAATGTTGCTTAAAACGCATTGTGGACTGTATTGTCTCTCGCTGCTCTTCCCATGTTCCTTCTGTCATTTTTCTGATTGCCTGGACTGTATTGTCTCTCGCTGTCTTTGCCCTTTCTGACCCCACCACTGCCTTTTCTAACTCCCTCGTTACACTCAGTGCTCTTTGCACTTACTAGTAAAACTGCAAGATACTCGGGGCTGGCATTCCGATGCTGGATGAGCACTGTCCTCCTCTTTGGAAGACCTGCTCTTTCTCCCCTCATCAGTGAGAGAAGGGCCCTCAGCTGGGTGCTGGGTGATGAATTGCCAGCAGAGGTGAGGGTCTGGGCCACCAGCTCTTCCTCAGGGACTCACAGAGAGCCTGAGGGGGCAGACCCAGTGGCTCTGGGGCTGGGGAGGAGCATGAGAAGGGAAACCAATATTGATAAAAAACCAGTTAGTAAGAGTCCTGAAAGGCTGAATTTGTCTCCTGCTTTGTTTTGAATATCAAATGAATACAAAATCCACTTGAAGAGCAGTATTAATTCAGGTAACTGCTTTTATTTTGAGAGATACCTACCTTCTACTGACCATCTCAAGCTCTTCTTCTCAGAGATAACTAGCAGATAAGAGTTTCACATATAATTTAATCATTTGATACCATAATCCATATTTTCAACCACAGCACTCCGTTTTCCCATTTGTGCACATTGCTTTCATTTTGCTCAAGTGCCATCTTATCGTATGAGAAAAAAGAAAAAGACATTGCCAGTTCACCCTCTCAACACCTCTTCCTATGTGTTCCTTGAATCCAGGCTGCTCTATCTTGTTTGTCTACTCTCCTACGTAAACAAGGGTAATCTTTCCTCATAGGGGAGTGTGCCCGTGACTCCTCCGCACAACACAAAGGAGTCACAGTGAAGCAGTTCTTTATCCACAACACCTTCAAGCTCATACAATATCAAATGGTGTGAAGGAGCAAGGAGCCAAGGTGGTTAACTTGAGCAATCCTGTGTGTAAATAACTCTGGCAGAGGGCCCGAAGAAAGGGGAGTACTCTTTGCCTGGTAATGAACAAATGGCTCTATTTCTTGAAGGAAAAATATTTTTCTACTATATTGAGCTTTCCTTCAAAAAAGAAAAAAAAAAAAGGAAGAAGAAAGTGATTTTCTCCACATAAAGTATTTCCAGATGCAGAACTAACATGCTGTGTGCATCAACAGCTTGATAATAACATGTCATCACTTGGCCTTGAAAGGGGCAGGAAAATGAAAAAGGCAGAATTTTCTGAAAGTATGCCCTTTGTGGGAACATTTTTTAAAGCCCATGAATCCTGGGAAAATATTTTTAAATAAAATTTGATTATTTTTACTCATTTCCATTTTTTTCACAGATAATTAGCTGGCCAAATAGGAAAATCTACAATGACAACCAGAAACTCAGTCAAGGGATTCTGTGTACTTCTTATGTGAGATAAATAAACCCTGTAAGTGCTATAGCCATATTCTCTTTGATCATCCTTTTTGATATCACAACCCAATTAAGTTTTTGAAACACCCTTACTTGTAGGCACTTGGAAAAAAATGTATTGCCTTGTTACAAGTGGGACATGTTACCAGACACTGTTTATTTATCTTTAAATAAAAAGTAGTAGCTTCTACATATTTGGTATACTGTACTCGGTTCTACCCCCCACCTTGCCCCATTTTTTCTAGGAACAACTGAAGTAAGATCCTGCCAAAGGCATGGCATGATTTAGCAACTTTGGAGTTATATATAACCTGAACAATTAAGCGACTTAATTTTCTAAAAGCTTACCTATTTATATTCCCATTCGGCCTGCTAGCCTTTCATTTAGCACTCTTCTCAAATAGGCAACTTTAAATTTTGCGTCATCTTCCAATTCAAAAAACCTCTAGTGCTTCGTGCATAGAGAATTTCATGTACCGGCTGGAGAGAGCAGAGGGGCAGACCACTCTTACTAGTGAGTAGTGACAACTTGAAAACAGAGTAAGGGAAAAGATATTGACATCTCAAAATGGCAGGGGGTTCTTTGCATAAGAAAAATGGCATTAACTAAGTTGCAGCTAACTAGAATCTGACCATATCATCCTATCTCCTTTGTTCCTCTGGCACATGTCACAGGAACCTTCCTAACCACATTGGTTGCCCTCCTGGTTTTGTATCTCCGGAATCTTCCCACAGGCAAGAGCCCCAAGCATTCTGCAACCACCTTCCTTCACGACTGAGAGGGAAGTGTGCCACCTACTGAAGGGCCTCAGCCACTTTCTATATGTCTTGGACTTAATCTTAAATTCTTTCCCATTTCTGAACTTTCCAGGCCATCACACTACTGATTTGAATTAGAAATTAGTCTTTGGTTTAGGAAAGTTTGTAAACTCAGCAACTGAAAGGTCATGAATATGGACGTGAACAAATGTAATCCAGGCTGGTTCCATCTAATTCATGTGTAAGCAGCATAACCTGATAAGTCTTCTGTATGAAAGCAAGTATGTGTTACCCCTACATCGCCACTTTTTGCCAGGCATGGAATAAATATCAAGAATTATCTCTATCACTGTATGAAAAATTAGATTTGGGGATAATCAGTAAAACACATGGATGTGTTGGCAATCCTGCCATACACGGTATTTGCAGCTTAGGTGTTAGTCAGGCATTTTTAATAAATGAGTGAACAACTTTACTGCCAGGTAGTAGTTGCCTCTGATGGTGCACTTTGTCAGTTAATCACTCAGTTGAATAAGCTCAAAGGAAACTTTACACAGTTGTTGTCAGAACTTGTTTGATGTACCTAGAGAGTGTCCTTTGGTTACCTGTGTCTCATGCCCATTGAGTTATGCATGCACAGTAATGCATCATTTTGGCTACCAAAAAAGTTGAAACAGATGTCAATGTTGTTTCAGCTGCTGTAATACTGGATCATAAATAAATATTTTAAGACCAATTGCTTTTATTAATATCCATGGAATTGCTTAACTGGAAAACTTTTAGCTTTGAGGCTCATCACAGACTTTCACTTTGGAGTAAGTGATTTAAATTCTGTTATGTACATTACAGTAGATTCTAAAATTGTGATTCACTGAAATTAACAGACAATATATGTCCTTAAAGCTTATCACACTTCTGGGTTGGACTTAGTTTTCCCTAAGAAATATTGTTCTCAAAAATTCTCCTTTAAGAATTTCATCAAAACTCCTGCTGGAATGTAAAGAAATAAAATAATGTGATTCAGAATAAACATCTTAATGGATTTATGGTTTGAAGATGTGTATAATAAAAGGTTGAAGTGTTTCTACCAGTTTTGTCACAGTCTTAACCAACCTGTCATAAAATATATTACAATCTCTGTAATACCTAAAACTGTACCATTCAAGCTTTCACATGCCTAGGACATAGAAGGGAAATAAAATTCATTGTCAGCAAGCACAAAACAGGGAGAAATCTAACTCTAAACTCACCATCATAGCCATGGAGTCTGTACTAGCTATCACCAAGCAAAAAAAAGTTTTGGAAGTCGTTGTGGACAGTCCTGCAAAACTATCAACCCAGTGTTCAGTGGTGCCCATGAGAGAGCCATTACTGATAGCAATTCAGAAACTAAAGGGATAAAAAGGTTTTAGAGCTGTATAGATCTAGGGTAGCACATAAAAAATACTCTTCTGTCGTTTTCTGTCCACTGTGCTCCCAGTGGGACCGCTCAGCTGCCTTCATCCTGGAGCAGACAGAGTGCAAGCCAACACTGGCTGCCATGGTGGCAGCCCCTCGGCAGAGGGTTTCTCCTGTCTGCAAACTCCAACTCAAGCTCCCTGCCCTTCACCCTTCAAGGCTGCCAGGGATCTCAGGTGCAGGACAGGTTTTTGTGGATTACAAAAGTAGCCATCCCTTTAGTTGTATCTATTAAAGTATTAATTATAATGAGAGGGTGAGACAGAAGTGAACACTCATTTTGATATTCTCAAAATCAGAAAAATAATAGTGTGCCATGCCCCCCTCCCTTCAAGAAAATGACCAAGTTTAGCAGATATAAAACAGGCAAAAAGAACCACTTCCTGACAGAGCACATGGTTAAAGTGCAGACCTGGGGCAGAAGCATATTGTGGGGTGCCAAAGTATGAATGTCTTGAAAACAAGATTCGCCTCATTAGCTATGAGATAGTCACATACTGGCTGTTAAAACAACAACCCATATGCATGCAGACGCTATGGGCTCAGCCCCTAAACCAGTCGACAACTGGCAGAAGGGGGTGTATCATGGAAAAAGTATAGGAGACAAAAAAATGTAATTCTTTCCTTAAGCAATGTAACTGGCCAGACTTCGAGGACAATAAATTACATGGAGTTTTCATCTGGCTGCAGTAGTGGCAGCTCTTATCTTCCTACCAGTTTATGGTGGTTCTTTTTTTTTCAGTCACAATTGACCTCTATTTTGTGTGACTACTTTTTGGGGTTTTTAATTATTTTCAGTTTCAAAGATTATATGGAGAAGCATTCAATGAAAATTTCAGTTCATCCTTGAACTGTTTTTCTTCTTCCTAATGGAAGAGACATTTCAAAGCATGTCATATTTTCTACTTTAAAAACAGAAATGCATTAAAAGATCTCCAAGAGAATACTGATTTTTCATGATGTAACCAGTTCTAATAGCTAAAATATCAATATAAACTCTATTTTCTGAATACCCTGAGTTTATAAACGTGAAATAGCCATACAGCAAAGTTTCTATTATTTGAACTTTTGAACTTATAACATTTTTCAGCCATTGGCAGTCCAATTAGTTGTTTAGCATATGCTTTGCATTTCAGAATCCATATACCATTCATCTGTAATGAAGAGATATGAAGGGGATGTGAGTCATTAATCACATTCAGGAAACAGGTTTCTGAAAAATTAATACATGACCAGTTGCCAGTAAGTAGCCATCTGCTACATATATGAAAAAAAGTATGTTATAAAGCTACATATTTTAAGGTCTTCAAATGTTACAATTGTAAACTGTAATGGAAACAATGTTTCTCTAATGGAATATTTAATATCACTTAAGACCCACTATGGGCTGCACATTGATCCTGATCAATGGGAGCTGGGTAAAATTGCATAGTCAGTATAGTACAGTCCTGAAGTCAAGCTGGTATGTAAAGGCATACTTACTGTTAAATGCAGGAATAAACATAGTGATTTCAGTGATGTTCTCTTGGGCTTAAAGTTAAACAAATGCTTAAGTGTTCTAGACTTTACAATCCTGTGCCCTCCATCCTTACTCATAGACAGTGACATTTCTTGCACACCTCTAGGAGAATAAGTATGATTTGGCTCAAACTAGTACCCTCATAAAACACTTCCCCATTTCCAGTGACTATTAGTACACATGTACTAGGTTTTCTTACTTTTTGAGAGTGTTTGGATTTTTCAAGTGGGTGGATACTACTAAAGTCAAACAGGTTACATTCATTGGATGCTGTTTGTTAACAATTTCAGTTGTGGTCTCAGTACAATGAAGAGTAATCACTGGATATGGGGAAAAAGAAAAGGGAGTCAGGCAAACCAGTCCTTTTGGTCAATAAGGACATTTTCAGACTGTTTAAGAAGCATATTTACCCTACAACTAAAAATGGAAATTGCCAGTGCAATTACAATGTTTTGTCGAGGAACGAGCAAGAAGCCTGGGGAAAGTCTGTTGGTGAATACCGAGACGTATAAAAAGAGATTCACTCCTGGGTTTACAGCATGGCCATCTGTGTTCTATGCTCAAGGTCCCCGGACTGTTGAAAGGACTAAAAGCAAATTAAAAGTTCTGCGGCATCTTTATTTAAACTGTAATTAAACAAAATCACTGAAATCAACATGACAGATTGGCCGGTCCCCCGTGCTAATCACCCATTATCATCCCAACAGGACTTCAGAGGCTGATAGGCATTACCCATTTAGTTAAATATAACAAGATACTGCCTCCATAGTCTGTACCATTCAAGAGACCACAACTGAAGAATATTTGTGGAATGCCTGACAAACGTGTAAGTCCTAAGAAAACAGAAAGTTTCAAGTTTGGCTTCGGTGAAGTGCTGTTAGTGCAATCATGAGTAAAATCTTCTGGTTAAAGAAATAGTTGGGGCCAACAAATCAGGTAGCTGATTAAACTTGTCTACAGCTTGGGATCTTTAATTACACTGCCTTGGATTTACTAGCTGACTTACATTTATTATAAGCCTTTTTTTTATCCCTTATCTACCTCTCCAAGGTAGAAAGCTCAGCAATTAGAAATGGTGCAGAACTAGATTTCCCCTCCATCCCATATGCTCTAATAACAGAATGGGCTGGTATGGAAATCTGAATCCAAACTCATTTAAAGATATTTAGGCTTTTTAATTAGGTTCCTATTACTTTTGCACCAGATTTGTACACACAGAAGACAGCAAACCTGTAGATATCAAAGTCAATGAACAAGAGCCCATTCTAAGTCCCTGAGGACTTGTATCTTTAATGTCTTGCATCTTTAATGCCTTCCCAAAATAGTGTGGCATCACACACTCACTCTGCCTGAGGAGAAACCATCCCGAGCCCATGCTATTCTCCAGCTGTATCTGGCAGACTGTAATTTGGCATAAACCAAAACCCTGCCAGGAAACCTGTTCACCACTGAAGAACAGGCTATCGAGCAGAAAGCTAAAAGCATGCCTAGGCCCTGTGTTACACATCAAGATGTGCAACCAGCAAGTTGAGAGCTAGCTGGCAATGTGCAGAGGGAAATGAAGTACATATTGTCAGGAAGTGAAAAAATAAAGTTACACTGAATGGGAAGGAAAGAGAAGAAATCATCATGGCTTGGCTTCGCGAACGAAGATTTCGAAGGGCTTTATCCGCGCTTGCTACAGGCACGCTGATGGCTGAAAAGGCCAATGCGTGACAGACAAGTCCGGCTGCAGAAGGGACACGAGAAAGATTCCCCAGGTGGCAACGACTGGACGCGATTCTTTCTGCGTTGTCTTTTCTCCTCGAGAGTGATCTTGCGTGAGTTCTCGAAGGAGGCAGCAGCATTGTAGATGGTTTGTCTCCAGGCCTCCCGATTGGCGGCCAGAACAGACCAGTGATGATGGTCAATATGGCCAAGGCTCAGATGTTGTTTCAGGGAGTCCTTGTATCTCCTTTTCGGGGCTCCTCTCTTGCGGCAGCCGGTGGCAAGTTCACCGTAGAGCACGATCTTAGGGAGGCGGTGGTCCTTCATCCTGGAGACGTGCCCTGCCCAACGCAGCTGTATTCTCAAAAGAGAAGAAATACTGAGAAGGAAATCCTCTCAATTCAGGAAGCTCTTAAAAATGTGTTTAAAATTAAAGCATATGCTTCAATATTTTCTCCCAATATCCTGTGTGCCTCAAGTAAGGCACATATTTGAGCAGCTTATTGAGCTGAGGCTCTGCAGTGAAGCTTCATGAGCTGCTTAAAGTGATATAAGTCCATGGTGTCACAAAGACATGAGCTTCCCCTTCCCAATGTCCCTAGCTCTGTTGTTGCACCACCACTCCTCTCCTGGCATTAGCACTTGTGCGAGCTGCACCATCAGCAGCACTGGCAATGCACTTGCAATGGGGGGGTGGAGGACATGAGCAGGAGAGGAGAGGGGAAAACTGGCTTTTTCAGCATATGCAAGTGAGCTGGACACAAGCTAAAGACACCTGCCAAACTGCATTCTGTGTGTCCTTGGCCATTCCACTCCTCTTTTAGCAAAGCCAAACAGAGATTTCAAACTTATCATGGATGGGCTGCCTGAGCCTTCACAACCTTATTCTGAAGTAGTTACATAGGCACCATATTTCTGTGCAGACATGGTGTAAGAAACAGATCCATCTACGTGACTTGAAATAAATTAAAAAGTATTAATTTGCATTTCAGAACAAACGTTTCTAAAAATTGTGGATTTTTTTTTCCTGAAGAAGTGCCTGACAGATGGTTTGAGTGAGGAGTGGTGAGGCAATCAAACAGGACCAATTTCCTAGTGTTCTGTCAGCTATTTACAGTTTCTGTTGCACACATTAAACACTGAAAGCACTTCTCTTTTATAAACTTCAACTTTACCTTTCAGTGTATAAAGAAAAAAATGTTCAGATGTCCCATATTGATACCACTGTAATGATATTGTTTAAGTTATTGGTCTGCATCATTCAATGTACATATATAGACTAGTTCATTAGTCAGGAAGAGACAATAAAACAGCACTAACCATTTAAAATCTATTATCTGGATAGCACCGTTAGTGTAAGCAATATTTTATTATTACCAACCTAAATCCATTATAAATATCCTGAGTATCAAATCAGGTTAGTAATAAACTATCTACCCAAATGACTGTACTGCTTGATGGAATGCATTTGGGATTGGTACGCAATAATCTGACTTTTAGTGGGCTGTACTGTTATTTATAACTGATAAACTGACTGTTATAACAGATAAAACAGCTTAACATTTTATGAAAGAGTAGTCAGAATGTTTTAATAGGCTCTGTGATCAATTTTTTTTTAATTTTTATTTTTGGGCTACAAGGTATTTTCTACCATATTACAGCTCCATCAGTCCCTGTGAAAGTTAACTACATATTTTTTCCATCAGATTTTACAGGACCTAAGTTAAAGAAAACAGCAATGAACACCAAACATAAAATATTTGAAAAAAACAGGATGCTAAATGAGTATTCCAGATGACAGGACTATCGTGTTGTCATTGTTCCCACAGAGCAGGAGCGCTGCTAGCACTGGCTGAACACTAGGATTCACATTGCTTCTCAAAAAAAGACTTCAGCTATTTAGAAATGACAGAATAAAGTCACAGATTTCCTAAGGAGAATTTTAAGAAGAAAGGTATTTTTTAAACTATTTAACTATTTTAAACTATTTTTAAACTATTTAACTTTACCTTGCTAAGGACAGAGAGCTTGTCCGTTAACTGACTACTTAAAAAGCCCACTATTTCTTGTAAGTGCTACGATATGCAAGATATTTTGTATATGTATATGTAATGCATGGAAAAATGTAGGATTCAGCTAAAAGTGAACCCTAGGCTCCCTCAAAGATTTTGCCAGTGGTGTCTGTCTCTTTATTGTGGTTACTCTTGCTGTAGTATGTGACTGCTTCTAAAAAGATTATTCTCTCCAACCTCCTGTATAAGCAAAAAAGTAGACATCTTCTACAGATGGGAAGCTGAAGCTAAAAGATTACAGGTTCACTTTGCTCTGGCAGACAAGAAAATCAGGAAGAGCAGACAACCCGGGTACTTTCTGTGACCTTTCTTACAGAGTGGATGCAATGTCTTTCTTTGTGGTACATTTCCACCACACATGTTTTCATGGGTTTGTATACAGGACAGCAAGTGGAATCAAGAACTTGGTTATATTTATCAGAAATCAGGTGTCAAAAAATTTCTGTCATTGTCATCAATTGCATCCCATATATAATTTGAGATACGCAGATACAAAAAATAATTTCCCAGTGCTATTCCTCATGCAGCAGAGCTAGGCTTTCACAGGGACAAAGGTGGGATATGCTGCTTGAATGTCAGAGGTGGAGGATTTCTATCACTGCCCTGGACTTTTTTCGTGCCATTGGGAATGAATGTGGTAGGATCAGCAACAAATTTAACCGGTCTCCAGTTTCAGTCTGATACCTTACTCCATAGGTGGGATTACACACAAGGAACCAGAACAAATACCCAAGTTCCCAGGATGTCAGGAGTCCACTGGGATAAACTAAGTTACAGAAGTGATGTGCTGGCATAGGAAAGAAGGGACTGTGCTGCTTTCATTTGTCCGCTGCTTCCATTTTTCTGTTATTGTCCATATCTTGGTACTCAGCACAAGTTTTTTCTCAAGGCTGTTGTGATTTTCCCCTGACGTAAGATGATATATGACTGGGTCCTTTCTGACAAACTGACAGGGTAATAACTTATATACATGAATCAGATTAGTTGACAGTAAAGATACATGGGATGTGTTATTTGAAGGACACGAATTGTTATTTTTCAGCCTGAAATAACTTTGCTCACCTGAATGCAAAAGCCTGCCAAGAAAAGTAGACTGTCACATCTGAATGCAGCTCAGTGTTATAAAGCTGACAATAAGATAGGCCTGGTATTTTAAGCTGGCCTCTTACTGCTTTTTCCAAGGTTCAGCCATAACAATCATTCTTCTGAAAGTCAGATTGTTTTGTGCATTTTTCCTATGTAGCATGACTCAGTTGCTTACAAGTCTTTGAAATTCAAGAAGAAAATAATCCAATGGAACCAGAAGCAAAATCTACTGAATTTTAAATCACAAGGCATATCTCAGGCTCACTGTTTTTCCCTTATGCATGGGTAAATAAATTTCATTTGAGGACAACAGATGTAGCTTTCTCCCACAAAATGAATAGATTAAACAGAAATGAATCCTTTTCTGACAGTCCTTTGAGGAAACAGTTTTTGTTGGTTAAACTGAATAGGCTTACATTCTGATCTTTTTGGCTACATTTTTACTACAGTCAAAGTAGTTTATGTATCCATAGAGACAGAGACATACCTACTTCATTTACTGTTTCTCTTTTAGTCTTCTTTTAATGAAAAAGCCCGTTTGGTGATCAACTGAATTACATTATTTAAATATGCTTCATAATCTATGCAGCAAAGGGAAATACATTTCCCTGTTTCCTCCAGTGAGGTTACCCTGGGATTGAGCAGGAACTCTTGTAAGCTGTGGCTCACAATGTGGTCCTGTGCCTCTTTCCATCCTGAAGGAAAGGGAAAAAGTTGAGGGGATAGTGGGACCACTAGTCTTTCTCCTGATTTACTGCAAGCAGGATCGTGACTTGTGTGACTTAGTCCAAGGTGCACCCCAAGCCCAGACTCCCAGGGAAGAGGAGCTGCTCTGGGGGAAGCCAGCCTTGCATCCAGGCATGCAGGATGTCAAGTGTCAAGTATCAGTTCCACTGTCTGTGCCTCCCAGCCATTATTATTAACGGGAACCCAAATCTTTGCTTCTGTGGCTTAATGCAAGTGACCAGCACAAATAACATGACCTATATCTTCAACCGAGGAAGACTTTGTTTGCATAAAAAAGTAATGTGAAATGTAGGTAGAAAAAGGTAACTTCCTTGTATATCTGTGACATTAGCAATGTTTTTTAATTCAAACTGAATTTTTTTTAAGCCCTGTCAATCAAGTTTTAGGCATACACACTGGGAATTTTCTGGTACTGCTAATGAATTATGTTCTTTTGGCAAGCAGCAACTGTCTAATTTTCAACAACAACATTCATCCCAATGTTTGGTTTAGTTCCAGTGCTATCACTTTGAGATCTTCCTCAGGAACTTTGGTTCCAAAGTCTAGTATTCTTATATTAATCACAGTAATAGTTCTGCAAGACTCAGATGCTGGCCAAATACAAAAAGCAAGCAAACAAACAAAAAGAGTCAGTTTTTTGACTAAAGCCTTTTAAAAAACTTAATTTTTGATTGGGTCAAATCAACAAAATTGCTAATTTCCATAGAAATCAGCTAATAGAAATAGAAATTATTAGCTAATAGAAATTGCTAATTTCCATAATTGTCCATAAAAAAGACAAACGGACTTGGGAAGAAGAACGCCATAATTCTCCTTGAATAAACACCTTTCCCTATGAAGAACTGAATCTGGAAGAACTGAATCTGAAAGAACTGTCTCAAAGTGTGTGGCCCTTGAGACATGTATCAAATTGAAGCCCTGTATTTCTCATGTATCTTTACATTAACCTGACTGGTTTACATGTTTCCCTTCTTCAAACTGCAGCTCAGAGTTCTGGAGACCTCCTGAAATCTCTGGCCATAGTGCATTTTTCTTGGCTCTGGCATACTAAGATGCAAATGAGTTTTTCCTATGTTCTCAGTAGAGCTATTTTTTAGGGTTTTCTTTGAAAACAATCTTTTGTGTGCTCAGGAAAGCCATAGGTGCCCATCCAGGAGGAAAATGAGTTAGCTGCTCCTTTGTAGAATAAAGCAAGTTAAAAAGGAATACTAAATTCAGGAAATGGCAATTTTTTTAATAGTCTTGAAATTATTTGCAAATATTTGTTCGAATGCTTGAATACTTTTGACTGCAAGAGGCTTTTGGGAGGTAGGGAGGATTGTATCCACAGACCTGCAACAGGAATAATGAGGGTTTTCTCCCTGTATCTTTTTTTTTCCTTTCTTTCAGTTAATAATTTAAGGGTTAACACACCCAAGATATGACCAACACGAGTTCAGCTTTTGCCTGAGAGAGTAACCTAACTACAAGGCTAAAAAGTTATGAATGTACATGAATGAGGCAGAGAGTAGATTCTAACTAGCTCTCTCACTATCATCACATGAGCACCTTAATGGCTAAGCTATAGGACAGTTAAGATTTTCTACAGCGGACACTTTTTCCTTTGCACAAAACAAGCTGTCAGCAGCCAAGGTCACAATAAACCCTCAGTCCTGCTTCAGAGATCATACGTGAAAACTAATCTCAAAAATAAGGTATTTTATAATTTATGCAAAATATACAGTGACCGAAAATAATTAGAACCCTTCCCCACCCAAGCACATCCTCTAGCACATTGAAGAGGATAAGAAGTCAAAGTTGCAGATTCTACTCTGTTCTGCTACTGGGCAGAACTAAACCAAACTTTCTCATATACCTGGTGATTGGTTTATCCCCTGGATTATTTGGGGACAAATGTTCATCTTTCAGTTGCTCCTGTCCATTCTTTCCTCTGCTCTCTCTTACACACGTTTCTTACAGTATAAAAAAAAAATAAGTTTTTTTACATTTAAGTTATTCGCATATCCCCTTACAGACCAACAGTTAGATGGCAATTTGCCGTCCGCTTGCAGCCACAGACCTCTCACTTTGAATACCAGGAACTGGGGGAACCATGCAAGACAGGATAGCAGGACTTGAATATTGTATTACCCATAGAAAGATTGAATGCAATGAGCTATTAAATTAATAAAATTAAGAGCATCTTAGGAACATCAAAGTAAAAAGAAAGGCACTACATAAGGACAAATAAATCATTATCCAGTCTGCTAGAACCTAAATGGAAGAATTTTATTTTACTGGACTGTATACATGCATTTCTAGCAAATCTATATGTAAATATTGTTGATCAGCACATAATGAACTGCATTACAATCACAAATTTCTACTTGTAGGTGGAAGTTTCTCTGACAGTCTGGCACAGCGGCCCTTTCTATAGATTTGTGAGACAACTTGGCCAGCAGTTCTGCAATTTCACCTTCAAGCTCCTTCAAAATCTTGGTTGAATGCCAGCCTGTCCTGGTGACTTATGGATATCTGTCTATTCGCTTTAATTCCATTTGAATCCCTGTTCCTACAACTGAAGGAAATGGAAGCAGAGACTTGAAATAAGATTGTCTTTGTCCCAGCCACGTAGCCAAAGCATTTATTAAAATGGAAATCTGTGGAAAGAAAACAGGTCAACTGATTCTATCTGGTTATCCACATGTAATCTGTATTGTGCCAAAAACATTGGACAGACTAATAAGAGAAATCATAAAGGTAGTAGTGAGGCACCTTTTGATTTGCACATCTGTCAAAGCAATGCCAACCTACATATAAGATGATAAAATGAGCTAAATTAAGAATGATCAGGGAACCCCATTCACATTATTGAAGCATCATACAGTAAGTGCAAGAGACAGGTGGCATAAGTGCTAAAACAAGGATGGAGAGTATGTGCTGCAGGGAATCAATCTACTGCATTAACGGCTAATGGCACACTCAGTGTTTATCCATTATTTATCACATAAATGAGTATGTACTGTCTAGACTGCAGAGGTGCTTTCATAACAGAGTGACTCTGATTACTGCAAATTAAAAAATGAGAGCTGATCTTAATAAATGAATTGAAAATTAGCAAATGGTAACAAACTCTACATGGTATATCTGCTCAACCTAATAACAGTGTGTTTTGTTTTGGTTTTATGAAAATTAATTCATCTATCACTGTAATTTCAGATTTTAGAGAATAATGCAAAATCTGGAAAAAAGGCAGAGGACTTAGGGTGCAATCACTTCCTGCCACAATCACATACTTCCATTTGCATGGACACTTTTCATTCTGAGATGCTTTTTGTTTCGCTTCAATATTCTGCTCATTTATTTCTTTTCCCTTTCAACTTAGTGGCACATTAGTGAAAAGTAGGAATATCTCCTCATATGGAGAGAAGAATGACGTTTCTTACAATGTATTATGTTCCAATAGTGGCATAGAAACTATACGCTATGCATCGGTTTTAAGGCCTTGAATAAACAAGCTACATGAGCTCAGGCTTGATCATGTATCGTCAATGTAAGCTGTACCATTAGATTCAGAAGAAGAAGGGTCAAATTTTTACCTGTGGTCCACTGAAGCTGCTAAAACCAGACCAAAATTTAGATGGTTAGTTGAATCAGAAAACTTTAGAGACTAATTTTAATAAAAGTAGCACAGGGTTTTTTAGGCATGCTAATTTATTAATCGAGGATAGAAGAACTATATCAAATAAGTGGAAAAGAAGTACTTAAGTGTTCCCACTATATTAAACATCTTAAAAAGATGAGTTCTACATTAAGAGGATTCTGTTCATGAAGACTTAGGTAACTATTTAAAATTTATGCTAATGCTAAACGTTAGCTATTTGCATTCACCTGCAAAACACCCTATCCTCATCACCTGCAGTTCCCAAGACCCACATCATTTTATCTTGCAGCTGATAAGGTTTTAACCAGGCATGTTGGCCTTGAAAGAAACTTGTGTATTTCTTCCATCTGAATCCATCGTATCTGTTTGGTGCTCTCACAAGCAGCAAGCTGCTGTCCTTAAGTGAATCCCTTACCAGGAAAATATACACATTTGGGTATGTTTTCAGTGACAAGGTGAAAAATACAGAATTTCCTCAGCCTCCATTAGAAATGTCTAAAATTTTAAAAATCCTTCTCTTCAATCCTTTCTGGAAACATTCATTATATAATTTACTCTGATAAGACAGACATATTAGGATGCCAACAACAACCAACCAAACAAAAGCAAAATAAAATAAAAAAAACCCTCAAACCTGGGACTGCTTAGGTTCAGAAAACATAAAGAGAGGGAACAGTTTTGTGATTAATCTAAACCAGCCAAAATTAAATGGAGTGTTCCAAAGATTTAGATTGTGTTCTGAATCACAGTGTGCCATCTGGGCTGTTCATAAATTATAAAGCTGCTAGGTCAGTGGCTGCATAAGTTCATGGAAGATTTGAAGATGTTTGAGAATATTTTTTGAAAAAAAAAATATTTTTTGCAAATGTTCATAAAAAGAATGTCATCCAAACTCATGCACATGAATATTTTGGTAAAATAATGGAAGTCTTGAGCATTTTCAATTATCCCTAGCAATGGCCTATTAATAGCATAAGTAGTCAGATTTATCAGCTAATACACTCCATAAAGGCACCTAAAGGCTTTCAAAGGTATTCTAGTTATCATATTTACAGTCTCCAAGGTCACTTCCAGCAAAGACATCCTATTTCAGCCTCTTCTGGTTTATTCAGCTGCACTTTATTAGCTATTAATCATACTGCTAAGCCCTATAATAATGCTGCTTCATATCTGCTTAAACTGCAGTCTTTTCATGATGCATCCGTGAAGTGTATACAGTTGTGTTCCTTCTATAAACAGAAAAAAAAAAAAAGGCAAAGTGACTTGTGGTTTGTCCATTCAGTTACTGAATCTGAGATTTGGGGGCAGGAGTTGCGGCAGCCAAACTTTTCCCAAGGATGTTAAGTACTAGTTTTTCTTTGCAAGCACCCATTGTGTCCCCTGCAGTGGTTATGTATATTGTGCAACACTGCTGTAATGCAGGAAAGCAATGATTATGGTTATTTCTTTCACTTCTAGAGAGATTCCCATGATGTAACTGTTTCAAAATATTTTGATTTTTATTTTTGTTCTAGCAAGTGGGTAGCAGTAATCATAATACAGAAAAAGGTATTTGTCAGAAAGTCTGAAGAAATTTCAGTGTGTTCACTTACACATGCATTTGTGGCGATTTATGTAAGAGCTCAAATATGCAATGGTTTCTTTCTGGAGGCTGGTCTAGACCTCCTGCTTCTCCCTTAGTTTTCTCCTTTAATGCATATTATCTTTCTATCCTCTGCAATTAATCTCAAATGATCATCAGACTATAAAAACATACAAGGCTGAACAAACAGTAGAGAAAGTTATTCATGGTTGTTTCCCCTATTGCAATTCAGTTTTTGTATCACATCAATATATGAGTTTCTGTCCCTTTTCGCTTAGATTTTTTTTATTGTGGATTTTTTTTTTCAGGCTAATTTTAAAAGACGCTTTCAGTAATGGAAATACAGACACGTGGCAGAATAATAATTGAGGAAATTAGAGGAATAGTTTTCTGTCTACTATATTCACAGTGACTCTGTGTGTCTAAGAATGAGATTTGAAATGAGGCTGGAAGAGCGTAAATGAGTGAAGAAGGAAAGGTTTTAATCCATCAGCATAGCCATGTACTGAACTAAAAAGGCAGGGAAAAAAAAGATGCTCCAGAGACATGAAGATACCTTATCCAAAGATTTCTTGTTCATGTTCTACTTTTCCAGAATATGGATTAGCTTTGACCAAACTTTTTTGATACATGGAGGAGCAGAACAAACAACTCAAAAAAGCATCAGTATCCAGGAAAACCATCCTGTGGATCTATCTGTAGCACAATATCATCACAGTAGAGTAGAGCCCCCCCGCCATTGTTAGCCCAGATGAATGTGAGCCTTCAGCAGCAGATTGTATCAACAGGAAAGATACACACTGAAAAATTACAGTTTCCACAAGCTGTGTAAAAGACATTTTGAGGGTGAACACTAGAATAAAAAATTAGATAGAACAAGAACTTCCAGCTGGTGACTGAGAGAGCTTGGTTGCTGTTGTGTTGCATTGTCTGGCAGACAGCAAAAAGCCGGAAGTGTGGCATTCCGCTGAGAGTCACTCTTACCAAGACAGGAGGAATTGGAAACAATCACCATTCCCTGCAGGTGGGCTGGCAGATGATGGGAGGCACCTCCAGGTTTGCTTTGCAGCCCAAACACAATACAAGCTTCTGCAAAATCATCGAAGCCGAACTAGTTAAGAAAAAGGGCCATGACAAATTTTTGAGATAGGTATTCATTTACTACTGTCCTTGTTAGCCAGTGTTGTCTCTCTGCTACTGAACGAAACACCTTCACTCATTCACAACAGAAGATATTTCACGTTTACTCTATTTTCCAGTGCTGCCTATTAGTTGGTTGTCGCAGAAAATAATCTGTTGTTTCTTTAACAAAATTCTGCATATTTTAGTATTTCATGTTTCCCAGAAGTCAAGGAAGGAACTGGGTGAAGTAAAATTACATATTTACAATTTCAAAATAAATTAAGAAATAGGCCTTGCTGAGATGAACTTTCAGTCACGACACAAGACAGAAACTTTTACTAGTCCAGTTTTATGGATGAGAATTTGGGGTTGAGATAGGGTGCAGACAAATAATTCTACAACTTTTAATGGGCAATTTAGGGGTAGAGATTTCTTCCAATTCAATTCATAAAATACACATATTAAGTCTCCAGCACAAATTAACAATTATATCATTTTATTATGCAAGCAATGCTACTGAAATGGTGTAGAGCACCTGCATTACTCCCGTTTCTTCTCATCCCACCTCTAACTCCTTTGCCCAGGTGTTCAGAGGACATAGCACGGTGATGCATTTAGGGGATTTAAGCCATCAGAGAAATTATTTAACAATTAACAATGTAAGTCGTTGTTAAATGAAACAATTAAATTCATCGTTAAATTTACAATTTAACAATTTTTAATCTAGAAAGTTGAGGCAGACTTAGTGAGCTATGCATGAGTCGCACATGTACCTCCATTTACAATAACACATTACAGAACTGTGGAGGTTGAAAGGCACATATTGAGATCTGACTGTTGAATCCCCCTCCTCGAGCAAGGTCAGTTACAGCAGGTTTCCCAGGACCATGTCTAGATAGTTTTGAATATCTCCACAGATGTAGAATTCACAGCCTCTCTAGGGAACTTGTTCCCATGTGCAACCAACCAGAGAATAAACAGCATTTTCTTACATTCAAATGCAATTTCACGTGTTTCAAAGGTAGCTGGTAAAAATTCTTACATCAGGACTGTCTTCTATCAAAATGATCTAACAGAAGGTAGACACCTAGTATGCAGTTACATACCAGGTTAAATTTTCTGCCTTTATAATTATTAGAGAAAAATTTGACTTCTTTTGCACATTTTTAATGAATAAGAAGCTGAGTCATATTTCCCCATGGCAAACAGTTCTGCTTTTTTACTGTTCAATGATATTCCAAAATAATACTGCACATCCATCCTGTTCCAAGAACATGACAACAGGTATATGTAGCGTAAGCTCTTAAAAGAGGACAGCAGCTAATTTATAACTGTGCATTGCATGTACCTAAACCATTTCCCAAAGGCTACATCCTTCTGTGAGATTGCATGCTACAGCAGAAGAACGTTTGTTCTGGTTTACAGAGGGCCATATGATCTGTGGGCAGGTGGAATACCCACAGTCAGTACTGCTCTTCTATGCCTCAAGGGCCTGTTACCTGCCTTCCCTTTCTGCCCTAGTACTGACCAATGTAATCAGCAGAAAGCACATGAAACTAAGATATCAAATCCTAAGTGTGAAACAGCTTTGTTGCACACAATCTATCTGATCCAAATGTGGAGAAAAGTTAATCTGCTTACACAGTCCCAGTGTCACTTACACATTCAAAACTCTTGATTCGTACAATAAGGCTTTTTCTTTATAAAATCGTCCCTTTGGGAAATTATAATTTAACAGGGAAGATGAATGCAGTGAGTCCTCACTCATTTCATTTTTATAGCACGGAAGTTCATGTTTTTTTCAGGATAAAGCCAAGTTTAACTTGCAGAGAGCATGACCTAATTTCCAGATGCCCCAAACATTGTTCCACTTATCTCTGGGCCATCTCTGTTCCAGCTCTTTTTCCCATTGTTAAATATATATAGATAGTAAATATGCAGTACAAAATACACCAATTTAGTAACTTCACTGTTCTTAAACCTAAATTTAAAGCTAAATTGGCAATAATCTGTAATAATACAAATAATACAAAGAAGTAGCTCCAGAAGTCTTATTGAAGATTCTTTAATGAATATGAATGTGGTCTTCTAATTTTTATTATTTTTTCTTCCATCCTTCAATCTTTATAATTTATACCTATTCAAAGTAAATGAAGAAATGAAAACTTGCCTAAACTTTATTAGTACTATTAACAACAGGCCTAGTTACAGCAGCTAACTGTCTTTCCCAAAGATTTTGAGTTGAATACCCGTCTGATATTCTAAGAACTCTTCTCTTGAGCAAAACCAACCTTTTTTCAACAATTTTCTGCTGACTTTTAACTTGCAATTTTTTAATAATTTAACTTATGCTCATTTCAAGAAAGCTTAATTTTGTCTGCTTATGCGGGAGTCACATTCCTATACATCCAAGTACCCTTGCCTTGGGCACAGTTTCTACCCTATGCCTCTAGTATTAGGAATTGCAGTATCAGGTCCACCACCATGAACACATTGTGTTGAGGCAGTATGATAAATTTCCCATCAGTTCAATCATGCATTATTATGCTTATTATTATTATTGCTTTGAAGGGAACTGTTTGCATCATGATTCATCATAAGCAGCTAATCTGCACTTGAAGCAATTGCTTAAGGAAAAGCACCTAATGGATCTTCAAATATTTTTCAAATGCCATTCCTCAATACCTTTGATAATCACAAAATAAAATGCTATTCATAAATTCAAATGTTACTCGCAAAACAAACAAACAAACAAAAAACCAAAACAAAACAAAACAAAAAAAAAAAAAAAAAGAAAAAGAAAATCAAATAACCCAAAACTTCCCCAAAACCACCAGAAAACTCTTAAGCATTCTTATCTGCTACCCTGCATAGAAAAGATTAAAACCTGGACTCCAAGACGTTACACTTTATTCTGCCAAGGTGCCAAGGAGCAAAAACATTATGCTACTCACTTTATATAATTGGATGGAACATCTACCTTTTTAGTTCTTTTTTTCCATTCAGTTCTCTGAAAGACTTTTAAGCATCTTGCTTCTTCCCCCATAGTAGACAGCATTTACTAACATCTCCCATCCCAGACACACCAGCACTTGGTACTCTCTCTCCTTTCTAAAGCCATTTCTCATCTCTAGTGAATGACAAGTATGACCTATGTCAAACTCCCACTTTCAAGTAAACTTACAGTATGTGACTTATGAAAATTGAGTTGAGGCCTTCCATAATTTACATACAAATATTTAAACATCAGGATCTGAAAAATCACAGGCTAGCACAGAATATCTTATTGTACATGACTATAGTTTACCCTACTATCATTTATGCATTTAATCAAAAACCTGAAATGTAAACATTTTACAGAGTACTAAAAAGTTGCAGTTATATAGCAATATAAAGGGGAAATTAGTAAACTTCTAATTTTTACTTTGCTGAAAAAAATTAAGACCAAATCCAAGGGAAAATAAAATCCACTGCAAACACACTTCAACCACACTCACAAAAGACTTTGCTGCTTGTCTCTCAATAGACAGGGAGTATGAAGTCCACAGGAGCACATAAAGGCTAATGGCAGCCTACAATCTAATTAGTCCTTATTATAATACTGTGAAGAGATTCAACAGATACTTCTTTAGAAAGGACTTGCGCACAAAAAACCAACCCACAAAGGAGTTGTTTCCTTTCAAAGGTCTGGAAATGCATAATAAAGAAGGGTTTGACTAGGAAGATTGGCTGAGCCTGACATGACAGTTAGCATGCCTCGAAATTTTCCTGACTGAAAGAAAAAAAATGGGGAACAAGAGTGTTTGCACATTCTGCTTCATTTAGACTGTCACCTTGACTTACACATCTGAGTATGGAAGTTTTTATTTTTATGAGGTTAAGATTTTCTGTAAGCTTTGCTGAGATCTCTACAGAAGACTGGAGAGTAGAACTGAAGAATGTTCAAATGGAGCTCCAAAAAGCCTGGATAGCTTTTCCCTTTTTAAAAAGTTTTGAGGATGCTGTATACTTGGAAGCTGTTTAAATTACATGTCACTAAAAGCCAAAATGAGAATGGTGGCTATCTTGTCTATCAAGTTTTATTCATGAATGTTAACACCAGCAGTGCCTTACTGGAGACAGCGAGGTGACCCAAGGAGTGAGTTCCCATACATCACAGAAGGAGGTGCAGTAGAAAAGTAGGGGACAGATTGCATAAGGCTTAGACAGCCCCAAACTCTTCCTGTCGGAGGGCAATCACAATACACAAGGGTGTGCAGTGATATATAATCACTCATGCTGCAGGGCTCTACAGAGAGTAACTTGCCTTTAAGAGCTTATGAAGTTCAAGTCAAGTGAGAGTTGCAGTCTAAGGGTAGCACTAGGGTTCAGATAAGAGGGTATTTTAGAAGTAAACCTGCTTATCATCTGGACTGATATTGAGTTCTGGTTTGCAACTTGACGCAGTTTCAGAAAGCAACCTGGACTTCTTTTGAATAAAACCAAAACAGAAGATGTGCTCCAGAGTTTCACTTAATGCACCTCAGCTACTAATGATTATTCAGTCCACAGGTCCAGAGAAGCGAAACCTCTGCATACATACAGAACAGACATCAGGTCCCAAGCAGCAAGTGTCCTGCTTTACAGATTCACTTGCATTGGGTCACACTTATAATATTACTAGTCCGGTCTCTGTTGTGTTGTAGACTGCTACATTTCATTCAGATGACTCTTACACTGAATCTTGAGACTTCAGTAAGACTAAAATACATGCCGCAAACAACAGAAGGGTGTGATTGTCCAGTGTGCATGCTGGGTCTTGATCTGAAGGATAAGATTACCCAAAGCACCTGGTGTGAAATTCATGCTCCATGCTTCTAGAGGACTCTTTGTCCATGCCTCACATACAACTCCTCTGCATAAGCAAAGATCTTGAACAGCGGTAAATCCATCTAGGAGAGCTGCTAGCATGTGTTCTCCTAAATAGCCTTCATTTTTGCAGAACTTGAGCACAACTGACACCAGATGAGAAAGCTTTATGTAACGGAATAGAAGCAGGGAACACATTGCAGAGTCATTGATTCTTTTTGCCTTCCAGTAGCTTAACTATGATGAAGCACCTTATTGTTCAAATATTTATTTCAGAAGACAGATGTATGGAAATGGTGTTTATAAAAGTGATTTGTCTATCCAAGCCCAGACATCACTACCAGTGGTTTGTTTTCTTTTTTCCCTTTAAAATAACTTTTCCAGATGGTGGAGCAATTTAATACTTACCCGGCAATCAAGCACTTTACGAGCTTTCCTTTTCAGGGTGTAGGAGTCCAAACATTAGACCCCCTTGATTTTTCCTAGTTTCAAGGGCTGCTGTGGTTATCAAACCCCTCCTGACTGGACAGAATCACAGAATGGGGCGAGTTGGAAGAGACCATAGTGGGTCATCTGGTCCAACCTCCCTGCTCAGGCAGGGTCATCCTAGAGCACAAAGCACAGGATTGCATCCAGGTGGTTCTTGTGTATCTCCAGTGAGGAAGACTCCACAACCTCTCTGGGTAATCTGTTCTAGTGCACGGTTACCTGCACAATAAAGAACTTCTTCCTCATATTCAGGTGGAACTTACTCTGCATCAGTTTCTGCCTGTTGCCTCTTGTGCTATTGCTTGGCACCACCAAGAAGAGCCTGGGTCCATTCTCCGGACACCCTCACTTTAGATATTTATAGACATTGATGAGGCGCCCTCTCAATCATCTGCTCTCCGGGCAGAACAGGTGCAGCTCCCTCAGCCTTTCCTCATAAGAGAGATACTCCAGTCCCTTGGATGGTCCCCGTATAATGCCGGTACTTCATCCTATGTTTCAAGCCAGGAATGAAGAGGTTTAGAAGTAACACACAGGGTTTGTAGGCATTGGAGAGCCCACTTCTAGCGACTGCGCCTGCAGCGGAAACATTGAGAAACTTGACGGTGCCTCAGTAACACACATGGCAGAACAAATGCTCTCCCCTGCGGGGCAACACAGGGCAGAACAAATTTCCTCCCCGCACAGCGTCCCTGGAGCGACGGACACGGCATACAGGCAGCTCCGCCTCTCTGCCGGCGGCCTGTCCCGGGCGTGCTCCAGACACGCTCCCGCCTCCGGGGGGGCGAGGCACCTGTTCCGCCATTTCCTCAGCAGCGGCGCAGTCAATTGGGGGCGTTGGGGGCGCGGGGGGCTGCCCGCCCGGGGGGCACATAGAGTGACGGCGTTCGTCCGTGCAGCGCGACTGTAACCCGTAATTGCTGACCCACTGCAGTCCGTGTTTGAAGCCGCGTTCTGCAAATAGCTCGTGCTCACACTCGCGTCCCTCCGCTCCCTCGGGAACGGCCCGGCCTCTTCCCGCCCGG
>VYXB01009757.1:107448-158591 GCA_013397135.1 Pachyramphus minor | reverse complement strand
ATTATAAAAATAATAATAAAAAGATGCATAAGATGTATACTGTTTTTTAAGTAGGTCAGCATTTGCTGGGACACCATCAGGTTTACAAATATTAACATCTGAAAGAGTCTAAATCTCTTTAGCACTTTCCATCTCAAATGAAAATATTTTACAAATAAGAATATATCCATATGCACATAATTGATATTTCTCAAAACAGAGCAGCAGACTTATAATAATAATAATAATAATAATAATAATTTATTATTACTATTGATATTGTTAAATAAATGTCTAAAAAGAGAAAGCTTTGATGTTTGCACATCTTATATATTTGGAAGTAAAGAAAAACTTACAGAAAGGCTGTCTTCTCATGACATTTAACATAGCAACATAAATTTCACTGAAGAGACTTGTGGTTTAGAGGTTTAATAAGCATGGCAAAAATCAAAGATATTTGTTTAAAGTCCAGCTGCTCTTTTTTGCCTATACAAGAGTTAGGTGAAAATGATAGAAAAATGTTGCTACTGCTAATGCTTCCCTTCCCTGTCAATGGAAACACCATTCTGAGTTCCTAGGAATCATAGAAACAGAATAATTTATGTTGGAAAGGAGCTCTGGAGGTTATTTAGTCCGACCTCCTGCTTAGTTCCAACCTAGATAAGGTTTCTTTTCCTGATTATCTTTGATTATGAAGATCGTCAACAACTGGGCATCCTCTTCCAGTTTTGACCACCTTTGTGGTGAACAAATTCTTCCTTATTCAGAATTTCCCAACCCTAGCTTCTGTGCACTGTCTCTAACCTTTCCAACCAGACAAGAGTCCAATTTAAAAAAAGCAGAAATTTTACCTTTTATTCTTCTTTTCTTTCACATAGACAAACCTATTCCTTCTAACTTCTCTTTGTATATCTGTGCCCCCTCCTCTGAAATTGATGGCCTTCCACAGGCCTCAGTCACTAGGGTTTTCTTGCGCTGTGGAGTGCAAGACCAGGACAATACTCCAGATGTGATCTCACAATGTGAGGTGGAGGGGAACAAGCATTTCTCTTGACATCTTGACTACACTTGCTGATACATCCCAGGATACACCTGACTTTCTTCGGAAATTCTTTTTGATTGTACATAAACTCTGTCCCAGATTTTTTCTGTTTGCTTCCCTTCCCACAAAAGTCAGAACCTGAATTCTGCTGGTGAGATAATAACTTTAAATTATGCCTGTACCAATGAGAAGCATCAAATCGAGTTAGGGATGGGATGGAATGAGAAAAAGAGCATACTGTGAAACTGGCATGTGTCTTGAGCTCATACATTTTAGTACCCGCAGGAATTACAACTTTTAGTGCCCAGTTTGTTCTTGTAATGGTCTTTAGCAGTCTCCCTGAGGACCAAGTCTGGTAGGTCAGTGGTTATTTTTGAAAAATATGCACATGTCCTTTACTGACTATGTGCATCAAATCTTTTTCAGAGCACAGAATCTGTATGATCCCATACACATATTTTCCATTAGGGTATTTAGTATAGTGGATAGTGTAGACTGTACCTGAAGATAAATATGTGTAAGATCTGTAGATCTTAATGGTCAATCCCCCCTGACCTCTCTGACACAGATGCTAACAATGCATTTTCCCTGTTCTAGAAGCGAACCAGGTGAGGAGCAGGTGATGTTGGGAGCATTTAAAGGGCTCCAGGGAGTGTGAGCACAGCAGTCTGGGCAAATGGGGCGTGGCACAGCAGTGAGGGCATGACACAGCAGTTTGCGTGGCAGTTCACACAGGCAGGATGAACAGGAAGGGCTCCTCTCTGACTATCTGGGAACAGCCAATAAAGGGAGCAAACAGACACGGTGGCTGGTAAGGAAGAGCAAAGAGATCCTTTCAGCCTAAGTCTTACTAGCATATTAATTTAAGCCCTTCAGTATGGTGTGAAACACCATAAAGCTCATACCCTTGTAGCTGCAGGAGTCACTGAACCAGCTGTGTCAGAGGCCTCCAGCCACCCAGACCTGCTGATGGCAGATGCAGCTTTCGAGACTGACAGGAGTGCATGATGATGCCTCTTCGTGAGGCTGAGGCCAACAAACAGTTAATTTGCAGAAGGTGAGCCATGGTTGAAGAACTGTGTCACCAGGAGAAGGAACTATGGGAAGAAATGAACAGGCTGTGAAGTATTTGAGCAAATGAATGAGAGAGAGACTGATTAATTTCAGAGACAATCTCAAGACTCTTGTGAGTCTCAAACCTCCACTGTAGTACAGAAGCAGGTGGACTCAGAACCCTACAGAGTAATTACTCAAAGGACTGTTACTCAAGGGTCTATTAAAGATGAAGGCTGGAAGTAGGTCACTACACGTAGCAGGAGGAAGGCTCTTCCGCTTTCTCAGAATTTGACAGGTAGGACTGGCACCTTCTGCAGAAGGTGTGAGGCTCTGGAGCTAGAAGGCCAGGCAACTGATGAGGTTCATGAAGGTCCTTTTGGAGTAGTGGGGCCTCCTAGGACAACACCAGCTGTTACCTCACACCAAGACCTCCTCTGTTAACAGCAAAAGAAGGGTAGTTGTAATAGGAAACTCACTTCTAAGGGGAATGGAGGGCCCAATATGCAAGCCAGACCCAACTCACAAGGAAGCCTATTGTCTCCCAGGGGCTCTAAGGGACATTAATGGAAAACTTTTCAGTCTAGGAAGGCCCTCTGATTACTAGCCACTACTGGTTGTTCAAACTGGCAACACCAAAATAACAAAGACAAGTCAGAGAGTAATCAAAAGAGACTTCAGGGCCCGGGGATGGTTGATAGAGGGATCAGAAGCACGAGTAGTGATTTCCTCGATTCTTCCAGTAATAAGGAATAATACTGATAGGAATACGCAGATCCATCAGGTCAAAGAGTGGCTCCGAGGCTGGTGTAATCAGAAAGATTTGGGGTTTTTGACTATGGGATCATCTACTCAACATCTGGTTTACTGACACCTGATGGGATGCACCTGTCTTAGAAGAGAAAAAGAGTTTTAGTGCAGGAGCTAGCAGGGCTTGTTGATAGCACTTTAAACTAGCTTGGAAGGGGGAAAAGGACAAAACAAGGCTTGCCACTGGTGCATGACAAAACTCAAGAAAATAAGTGCTGATGGGATCCCTCAATCTTCTTCGAGGCGTTGGCTACAATGTACCACACCTGAAATGTAGCTACACCAACATACGCAGCATGAGGACCTCAAAACTTCAGCCCATTTCCAGAGATTTGATGTCATTGGCACATGTGAAACCTGGTGGGATGAGTCCTGTGACTGGAGTGCCCTGCTGGATGGTTACAGGCTCTTCAGGAGGGATAGGCAGGGTAGAAGAGGCAGAGGGATGGTGCTGTATGTAAGAGAATGGTTAGAATGTATGGAGATGACAGTTGGCACTGGGACACTCAAGAGCCTCTGGGTGAGAATCAAGGGGCAAACAAATAGTGCAGATGTCATTATGGGAATCACCATAGACCTCCCAGCCCAGACAATGACACCAATGAATTACTCTTTGAGGAACTAAGGGGCACTTCCAAGTTAACTGCCCTTGTCCATATGGGGTACTTCAACTTGCCAGAAATTAATTGGGAGGATCATACAGCTTGTACAATCCAGACCAGAAGATTCCTAAAACCTGGATGACAACTTTATGGAACAAGTCCTAAGGGATCTGAGTGGGAAAAATGCCCTCCTTCTTCTGCTGATTGTCAACAGAGTGGATCTCATGAGTGAAGTGGAAAATGGCAGACATTTTGGCCGCAGCAACCATGAGCTGATCAAGTTTAAAATCAGGAGGAAAAGTGCCAGTAAAACTTCAACTCTGGACACGAAGAGAGCAGACTCTGAAATCTATGGGGCCTGATGAGATTCATCCCAGAATCCTCAAAAAGCCCACTGATGTCATCACAAAACCTCTCTTGATGATTTTTGAGCAGTCTTGGGATTCCAGAGAGGTGCCAACTGACTGGAAGCTGGTGGATGTTGCCCTGATTTTCAAGAAGGGTAAGAAGGAGAAGCCCAGAAATTATAGGCCTGTAGCCTCACTTCAGTGACTGGTAAAGTTATGGAGAAGATTATTATGTGAAGTATTGAAAAAACACCTGAAAGACAACACTATCGTCGGTCACAGCCAAAACAGCTTCATGAGAGGAAAGTCCTGCTTATCAAATCTGATTTCCTTTTATGTCAAGGTAACCCACCTAGTCAATCAAGGGAAGCCTGTTGATAAAATCTTCTTGGACTTCAGTTAAGCTTTCCATACTGTCTCTCACAGGTTCTTTCAGGACGAAATGTCCAGCACACAGCTGGATAAACACATCATGTGGTGGGTGAGCAATTGGCTCAGGGATCAAGCACAGAGGGTAACAGTAAATGGGGCTCCGTCTTGGTCCCTGTGCTCTTCACCATCTTCAGGACTGGAAGGGATACTGAGCAAGTTTACAGATGATAAAAAACTGGAAGGAGCTGTTGACTGCCTCGAAGGCAGGGAGGCCCTGCAGAGAGACCTCAACAAATTAGAGAGCTGGGCAATCATCAGCCGTATGAAGTTCCACGAGGGGAAGTGCCTGATTCTACACCTGGGATGGGACAACCCAAATGTCTGTACGGATTGGGGAATGAGATGTTGGAAAGCAGTGCCATGGAAAGGGACCTGAGGGTCAGCAGTGCCATGGAAAGGGACCTGAGGGTCGTGGTTGATGGCAAGTTGAATATGAGTCAGTAGTGCCCTGGCAGCCAGGAGGGCCAACCATGTCCTAGGGGGCATCAGGCAAAGCATCCCCTGCAGGTTAAGAGATGGGATTGTCCCACTCTGCTCTGCACTGGTATGGCCTCACACTGACTATTGTGTGCAGTTTTGGACACTGCAATATAGGAAAGACATTAAGTTATTAGAGACTGTCCAAAGGAGGGCAACAAGGATAGTGAAGGGGAAGCTGTATGAGGAATGGCTGAGGTCGCTTGGTCTGTTCAGCCTGGAGGAGACTGAGAGGAGACCTCATTGCAGTCTACAACTTTCTTGTGAGGGGAAGAGGAGGGGCAAACAATGATCTCTTCTCTGTGGTGACCAGTGACAGAACTTGAGGGAATGACTTGAAGTTGTTTCAGGGAACGTTTTAGTTAGATATTAGAGAAAGGTTCTTCATCCAGAGCTCGGTTAGGTACTGGAACAGGCTTCTCAGGGAAGTGGTCACAGCACCAAGCCTGACAGAGTTCAAGAAATGCTTGGATGATACCCTTGATTATGTGGCGTGACTCATGAGGGTGGTCTTGTGCAGGGCCAGGAGTTGGACTCAGTGATCCTTGTGGGTTCCTTCCAACTTGGCATATTTTGTGATTCTGTGAAATAAAACATTAACTTTCTGCTGCATATATTCTGGGGGGGAAAAAAACAAAAACAAACAAAAAGCCAACCAACCAACCAAACAAACAAAAAATTCATTCAGTTTCAGCAGTCTTATGATTCTTCAATTCTCATTTAAAAAAAAATTTTGGTCAGAATATGTGGCTATCTCTCATCCACCAATGAAATCTTTAATAATGACATAATAATTAAGCAACCTCTGAAATGAAAAGTTCCCTTTTAGGTGCAGATCCAACTCAATGCAAAGCCATTCATAAAGGTTCAGGCTTGAACATTTACTTACAAAACTCTCTGTCCAAATTGGTCATGAAACAAAAATAAATCTCCAGTCATAGCTGGAACTCATACAATTTTTCCAGGTGTTCCTCTACCAGCCCAAATGCAAAAAAATAAACTCGCTATCTAAAACTCAACACAACTTTTAACCTAAGTATACAATAACAGCAAGTTCATGTTTGAATTATTTTACTTAATTGTATATGAATTATCAAAATACTAGAGANGCTGATCAAGTTTAAAATCAGGAGGAAAAGTGCCAGTAAAACTTCAACTCTGGACACGAAGAGAGCAGACTCTGAAATCTATGGGGCCTGATGAGATTCATCCCAGAATCCTCAAAAAGCCCACTGATGTCATCACAAAACCTCTCTTGATGATTTTTGAGCAGTCTTGGGATTCCAGAGAGGTGCCAACTGACTGGAAGCTGGTGGATGTTGCCCTGATTTTCAAGAAGGGTAAGAAGGAGAAGCCCAGAAATTATAGGCCTGTAGCCTCACTTCAGTGACTGGTAAAGTTATGGAGAAGATTATTATGTGAAGTATTGAAAAAACACCTGAAAGACAACACTATCGTCGGTCACAGCCAAAACAGCTTCATGAGAGGAAAGTCCTGCTTATCAAATCTGATTTCCTTTTATGTCAAGGTAACCCACCTAGTCAATCAAGGGAAGCCTGTTGATAAAATCTTCTTGGACTTCAGTTAAGCTTTCCATACTGTCTCTCACAGGTTCTTTCAGGACGAAATGTCCAGCACACAGCTGGATAAACACATCATGTGGTGGGTGAGCAATTGGCTCAGGGATCAAGCACAGAGGGTAACAGTAAATGGGGCTCCGTCTTGGTCCCTGTGCTCTTCACCATCTTCAGGACTGGAAGGGATACTGAGCAAGTTTACAGATGATAAAAAACTGGAAGGAGCTGTTGACTGCCTCGAAGGCAGGGAGGCCCTGCAGAGAGACCTCAACAAATTAGAGAGCTGGGCAATCATCAGCCGTATGAAGTTCCACGAGGGGAAGTGCCTGATTCTACACCTGGGATGGGACAACCCAAATGTCTGTACGGATTGGGGAATGAGATGTTGGAAAGCAGTGCCATGGAAAGGGACCTGAGGGTCGTGGTTGATGGCAAGTTGAATATGAGTCAGTAGTGCCCTGGCAGCCAGGAGGGCCAACCATGTCCTAGGGGGCATCAGGCAAAGCATCCCCTGCAGGTTAAGAGATGGGATTGTCCCACTCTGCTCTGCACTGGTATGGCCTCACACTGACTATTGTGTGCAGTTTTGGACACTGCAATATAGGAAAGACATTAAGTTATTAGAGACTGTCCAAAGGAGGGCAACAAGGATAGTGAAGGGGAAGCTGTATGAGGAATGGCTGAGGTCGCTTGGTCTGTTCAGCCTGGAGGAGACTGAGAGGAGACCTCATTGCAGTCTACAACTTTCTTGTGAGGGGAAGAGGAGGGGCAAACAATGATCTCTTCTCTGTGGTGACCAGTGACAGAACTTGAGGGAATGACTTGAAGTTGTTTCAGGGAATGTTTTGGTTAGATATTAGAGAAAGGTTCTTCATCCAGAGCTTGGTTAGGTACTGGAACAGGCTTCTCAGGGAAGTGGTCACAGCACCAAGCCTGACAGAGTTCAAGAAATGCTTGGATGATACCCTTGATTATGTGGCGTGACTCATGAGGGTGGTCTTGTGCAGGGCCAGGAGTTGGACTCAGTGATCCTTGTGGGTTCCTTCCAACTTGGCATATTTTGTGATTCTGTGAAATAAAACATTAACTTTCTGCTGCATATATTCTGGGGGGGAAAAAAACAAAAACAAACAAAAAGCCAACCAACCAACCAAACAAACAAAAAATTCATTCAGTTTCAGCAGTCTTATGATTCTTCAATTCTCATTTAAAAAAAAATTTTGGTCAGAATATGTGGCTATCTCTCATCCACCAATGAAATCTTTAATAATGACATAATAATTAAGCAACCTCTGAAATGAAAAGTTCCCTTTTAGGTGCAGATCCAACTCAATGCAAAGCCATTCATAAAGGTTCAGGCTTGAACATTTACTTACAAAACTCTCTGTCCAAATTGGTAATGAAACAAAAATAAATCTCCAGTCATAGCTGGAACTAATACAATTTTTCCAGGTGTTCCTCTACCAGCCCAAATGCAAAAAAATAAACTCGCTATCTAAAACTCAACACAACTTTTAACCTAAGTATACAATAACAGCAAGTTCATGTTTGAATTATTTTACTTAATTGTATATGAATTATCAAAATACTAGAGAATAAGTACTTTTGAACCCACTTGACAATATGACTTTTTAATACTAAACAGTGACACCTGTAATCATTTACATGGTAGCAGCAAAATTATTGGGAAATTCTTTATCAAATTGACATTGAGGACCTTATTATACAAGTTTAATTTTAAAAGACAACTCTTCTTATGTTATAAGTGAAGGAATTTATATGATAAATTTCTGATGGATAATTTATTCCTTGCAGAAGAAAATGTTTGAGTATATCAGAAAAAGACAGTAATGAAAATTTAAGTACCTCCACAAAATTCTGCGTATTTCTAAAACAAGTTTCCTTCTGAATAAAAGAACATTTAACTGTATGAACAATTACAAAAATTACACAGTTCTCCTGTTCCTGTGTAGATACAATAGCCAGTATAAAATATGTGAGTATTATGCAGTATGAATTATTAAGTATCAAGTAAGGATTTTTCTCAATTATAGTGAAAGATTTTACTTAGATCAGTCTAATTTTCAAGGTTGTGGGGAATTTCTGTTGCCTTATGTCTAGATAGTTTTCATTAAGATTAAAGGAGATAAGCTGATTTCTCTCATGTGTCTAACAAACACAGACCTACCCTGGATGATGCTGAAATTACAATATCTCTTCTTTGCGTACAAACCACAGCTAATTAATAAAATTTTGTCTCTACCTATTGAAAAGGCAACAGTAGTATACATATGGATACCATGGAAAAACTTCTTCACTCCAAATATGAAACTCAGTAATGTTTACTGATGGTAAACATTTTTATATTCTTAAATAAGGAGAGCTCCTGATAGTGAATCTCATAGTTGTAGTCCATCTCATCATATAACTAGAGAATCCTGAAAATAAAAAGAAGTTCTCTTCAGCCTTTTATACCTGTAAGATTTTCTGAGATTTATGGGAAGTTAGAACAGATATGTCCAGATTTGGTAGCCGATCTTTCTCTGACTCAGAGGCATTTAGAGGGTCTCTCAATGTCTTTTAGAATTACTTCAAGTAAGTCTTCACTATAAGGGCAGTGAGGCACTTCCACAGGTTCCCCAGAGAATCCGTAAATGCCTCATCCCTGGAAGTGTTCAAGGCCAGGATGGATGGGGCTTGGAGCAACTTTGTCTAGTGGAAGGTGTCCCCGCCCATGGCAGGGGTGGTGGAACTAGACAATTTTTAAGGTTCCTTCCAATCCAAACCATTTTATCGTTCTGTGATTCATGCCATCCTTATAGCCCCTCTCCACAAGCAACCAGAAGTGTCTGCTTAATGCAAGCTGAAATACAACACAATGAGAAGCAACTCTGTGACCATTCTAACTCATTTGTTAGACATATTATCCTGACAGAGGAATTTCAGTGCATCCCCCTAGGGCTGACATAATGTCAGAAAGTTTGCATTAGTGCTTCAGCTTAGTAAGGACCAAGCACTGGACCTTGGGCATAGCAGAGCTCTGTCCACAGCCAAATAAATAATTTGTACTTCAATCACAGGAAAATGTCTCCAGATGACATAAATGTAACAACAATCCATTATTTTCTTATTTTCATTAATAGATATTAACTGTTAGAATACTAATCCCCTCCAGATGATATTTATTTATAGTATAAATATTTATAGTATAAATAAAATGCAAGTGAGATGAGATTAAATTGTTACATCAAATTATAAAAAGTAAAATTAAATAAAATAAAACCAAGTCTTGCTATTGTCCCTGTAGATAAGGTACTTTGTTTTCTTTTCCACAGAACTGGGATTTCTGAAGCTCTTGATTCGTGTAAAATGCTGAAGATAATCTGCATTCCGCATTGTGAAGTGACCTTTTAACTGAGACCATATTTGATGATTTTTTTCAATCTTCAAGGCAATTTAGTTTTAAAACAGTAACCATATAGTTAGACCAGTCAGCTGGTCTTTGAATTTATTCAATGTGATCTCTTTTAACCATGTGTACAAGTTCAGGTATTATTTCACTTCTCTTTGCTAATGGGACTTCCTTTTACTGTATGCAGTTTTGGCAGGATATCAGTGACTATATCTGTGTGGTACATTCTGTCCAGAATGCTCTGTAACCTGTTAATCATCTCACATGATTATTAAAGACTGTCCTGTGAATCCTCTTCAGAAATGATGTATAAGTTTATTTGCTTATCTGCATTTGCAGGCTGCCCTTAAGTTAGGCTTAGGGTGAGTGTATGGTGTGTCTCTGCAGCGAATTGTTGATGTCAGCCTTACGTGCACTACTAGGTAAGTGAAAAAAGGTCTAAAATCTAAAATAGTGTACAATAGTTAATTTAGATACACAAGTATCTAAATGGCATATTTGTGCTATTTAAGTTACAAATATTGGTGCCTAACTTAAATTTTTAGCTAATGTGTCTAGATTACACTAATTACCATCATCTCTTATTGAGCCTTAACACTGTGGTGCAGCTGGCAAGATCTAATGTCACAATTAACAATTTATTATGTATCATAGCCTAGCTTGGATTTAAAATATAATTAGTAGGGTTATAAAACTGAGGGTTTTGCTTTGACATAAATCTGTATTTTATGTATAAGAGGCGTATCTATTCCCTTTATCATGTCCTAAAATATTTAGAGTGTAACTTATGAATATGTTTATGACATTCAAAAATTTACTAGCTGAAGTAATTTTATATATTTATAAATATTCATAAATATCATATTCTTATCTTTATTCCATGTGTGAATTTTGTATTTGATTAAGAAAATGTAAGAGGAAATACAGGCATTTGTTGACTTACACAATGGAATTGCTAGGGCAGGTTTCTTGCATGTCCTCATAAAATTTAGATATAATAAAAAAATGCAGCCACTTTGTTGTAAATTATTCAGTTTAATCTTCTGAAGTGATTTTTATTGGCAATATTTGCAAGCTGACCTTTACCTGCATGACACTTGCAACAAGAAATGTCAAGAAATCTTACAGATTACTTTTACAGCACATTAATAGTTTATAAAATTTATTTTGGGACATTTAAGGAAACCCACATACTACATAAACACCCTGCAATAACAGAGGTGTTTGACACTTTGGAGCACTACTGAGAAGGAATTTGATTTCTTACAAATCATAGAGGAATGGAAGTCGTAAGGACCATACTGGGCTGCTTTAATTATTTAAATTCATCTTCACTTTATGAATGCACATACTTAGCATAATGGATCAACAGAGGAGTAAGATGATGTTTAGTATGAAGCATCAGGATGTGCCTCTAGGTACTGCATCCTCTCAGAGAGTGCACTGACTATATCTTGAGATCCCAGCTTGTGAAAATATTTCTATGAATGCCCTTGAGAAAAAAACCTCGGCTAAAATGGATCCAAAGCAAGGTAGCAGAGAATTCCGTATTTCTCCTTGTACTTGTATCCAAATGTGACAGATTTTCTGGAGAAGTTTTGCCAGAGATGAAAATAAAGAAAACATCTTATTCTGGGCCAGAAAGATTAATTGTTTAAGATTCATTTCTTTTCTTGCTGTGGATACTCTAGACCTCTTCAGCTGAGTGATTCATCCTATCCTCCATTCATACCTGGTAGAAAAAAATAGGCACTTCTAGGACACAATTCATCTTGTTTTGAAATAGATAGCTTAAATAATTAAAATCTTACTCTGAAAACACATAGCTGTCTGCTGGGTACAAAAGGGGCCTAAGTGCAGATGTAGATGTTTTTGTTAGGTGAGCTGAATATCACTCCTCCATGTTTATTCAATGGGAGAAACATTAATGAACATTCAGTAAAAAACCTCATGGCTCATGTAGTATTCCTTTCACCAAACAATGGAATTATCTAGTGTAAAAGTAGGCTTTTTAAAGTATGTTACTAGTAAGATGAGGTCTAAGGAAAATATTGGATCCATACTTGTTGAAGATGGCCACCTGACAAATAGGGACTAAATAAAACCAGCGGCATTCAGTGCTTTTCCTTGCCACAGTCTCTAATATTAATGATAGACCTTTGGAAAGTGCTCCTTTGCAGTACTTCTGATTTAGGTGTCCTCTTTCATTCTCTTGAAAAGAAGTTCAGTTGCTATATTGATGCAACTATTAGGTCAATATGATTAGATAGTATGCGTTTTTGGGAAATACTGTGTCTTCTTTGTGCTTTCTCTCAGTTACTTCAGTGCACAAGTATTTTACAGAATGTAGAATAATTCTTCTCACACCTATATTTCATCTCAAGTACTGATATGGGTTGATAGCATGAACTGTGATACTGAAAGAGAAAATGGCACTTATTTGATTTAAAACAGCAATCAGAAAGTTCATGTGGAGCAAGTCCTTTATTTTTTATTATTTATAAATGATAATTTTTTTTATTTTAATTAATCTTTTTAAGAAAATGCTGGTTGTTGCATTCCCAATGAAGAAAAACCCCATTTCTAGAAATCCTTTAAGCCTAACAACAGTGGTCATAAACCAGTCTCCCTTTGGCTTTACTGCTTAGTAAATATCAAGAATTTTCCTTAAATTTAATGTTATGAACCAGCTAATGGAGAAAACAGTCAAGGCAAATTTAGACTGGATATATACCACTGCACCAGTAGCAAAATACCACATAACTCAAATGAAAACAGGTGCATAGAGCCTGTCACCTTGTTTGCAGAAATACATAATGAGTAAAGTACTTCTGCTTACTCAAAAGAGTTGGAGATTCTGGAACTAGTGTAATTTATGAATATTATTTTCATTTTCATACTAGCCAACAGTAAAAAAGAAAGAAAGTTAAATTCATTGTCTTGGTCTTATTCAACACATATCCAATACCACAACAGTGTCCACTCCAACCCCAGAAGAGCTATTAGAGTGTCTGTGTTCATACTTCAGAAATATTTTATCTGATGCATAAAAAATGTCCTTTGTGGATGAAGCCAAATGACTCGTAAACCAGAATAAACTCACAAAAAGGCAATAAAGGACAGATACACCTGGTTAGCAACAGAGGAAACACTTTCCACTAAACAACCACACCATCTCTGACCTCTCAGTCTTCATCCTCAAGGAAGAGCAGTAAACTCAAAACAACTTCAACCTCAGAAGAGGTTGTGAACCACAATTCTTTATTTCAAGGGACACCAAAAATATTCGATTTAGTGGAAACAGTGGTTTCATGACACACTATTTCTTGAGCTTTTGCAGCTCCAGAAGATAACGATGTGTCTCTCACAGTGATACAAACACCTTCTTTTTGCTCTCATGTCTCATAAATACCAAACACCTCTCTTATTATTTATTAATATTAATTAATTATTAATATTGTTTTATTAACATAACTAAGTTAAGCTGAGAGTAATTATTCCCAGCCAATACTTACTTTGAACTAGGTTACTTCTACACCTGAACTGCATCTGGATGGCTTATGTCTGACACATTGTCTTTTTTTCTTCCAAGTGTATCCATGCATCTAGTAAAAGATAATGCTACTTTATACAGCTTGTCCTTTTTCTATATGTAGAGAATTTTCATTGTTACACCACTACTGCAAAATGCAGTTGTTCCACATTTTTAAAATGGAAGCAAAATATAGAAAAATCAGAGAGATTCTTATGGTGGATTTTGTGGTAAAGTGGGTTCCAGTTGAAGAGTTGTGTTTTGTGATGATGTACAACACTGCATTTTTGGAATACTACAAACAAGGACTAAAAGTTGCTCAAAACAGCTTTCAGTGTTCTGTGGTCTTAGAAATCCACTCCAGTATTATAATCAAGTGTTTATTTATAAACCACCAGGGCTACAGTAGGATGATTTGGTATTTATAGGGAAATTTCTTATTTGATGAATTTTATGTGTATATGTGAACACCCACAGAGTTTACACACAGTATATAATTTCCAGAGGTGATTTTTGCCCTGTGTAGAATGGGAATTAATTTTATATGGTAGCTGCTTTTTCCCAGCAGCTAGCATTTCCACAGCTGGTTGCTGTTTCATTCACTCATACTTTCCTACCACATACTATTCTTTCAGCAGCCTTCTTTTACATGACCACAGAAAGAAAACATATATCCACAACAAATCAAAGGCAGTGAAAGCAATACCACTGAAAGTATGCTGTTTCCTTTTGTGATTGCAGAAAGCCCACACTTTTCTCCTCAGACTTAACTGATGGAAAGTGATGTGTTTAAAGATAAGAAATTTGAATTCTGTTTATTTTGACAAATAATATAAAAATTAAATATTTTATTACATTAAATAAAACAGCTGTCTTAGGACACTTAAAAATATTGGTTTATTTGGAGTGGTTTTATGCTTTTATTTCTTTGTTTATCTGAACTGTGTAGGCATATCTGTAACTGAAGTAGCAAAGCACTGCCTCTCCAAGACATAGATTTCAACAGAGAAAATGAGATTAAAAGGAGCTTATGAAATCATTTTTGAGATAAAACTCAAATGTCAATGCACAGAAGGGACTCGCTACCTCCTGCTCTTGAACCTACCAAAAAAAAATACTTATAATACTTTTATACACATTTTTGAAGGACCGAAATTATTGACAGCTGTAGTAATGCTGGAAGAACTTCTGAATGATAAGTCAGAGCAAGGACATTTAAAGCTTTTCTTCATTCTAATTACACAATGGTAATGGTAGGTGTAAGATCAAGGCAATGACATTGTCCCTTCAGGCAAGGACAGAAGTTGTCTTGTTTGTTCCAGTATAGGCAAAGATTTGATTTGCCTGTTTACCATAGTAGAATTGACACGAGCTTTAATCATTCAACTGATGAATGAAGAGATGCAAAGCTATAAGAGATGCATCATTTGTTTTACAAATTAATAAATGTCATAAGCATTGAAAATCACACTGTATTAAACAGCCCATAATGTTTTCCAAATCATTTTGATCAAAAAGAAAGTGAGGATAACTTAATGATTACTCTAATGTATTAAACAGGGTCACAGACAGAAAAGCACTTGTGAAACTTAAGGTCTGTACTGGGTTTCTGTGGCTGGGTTTTGGTAGCAGGGGGGCTACAGGGGTAGCTTCTGTTAGAAGCTGCTAGAAGCTTCCCCTGCCCTGGGCAGCCAACACCAGCTGGCTCCAGGACGGGCTTCCTGTTGCTGGCCAAGGCCAAGCCCATCAGGAGTAATGGTAACGCCTCTGTGATAACATATTGAAGAACAGAAGGTTGTTGCACAGAAAGAATTCCAGCCAGGGAAGAGCTGAGTGAGAACATGGGAACAACAACATAGACACTGAGGTCAGTGCAGAAGGAGGGACAGGAGGTGCTCAAGGCACCAGAGCTGAGGCCCCTGCAGCCTGTGGTGCAGCCCATGGTGGAGCAGCTGTGCCCCTCCAGCCCATGGAGGATCACTGGGGTGCAGAGACCCCCCTGCAGCCCATGGAGGAGCCCATGCTGGAGCAGGTGGATGCATAAAGGAGGCTGTGACCCTGTCGGAGGCCCAGGATGGAGCAGGGTCCTGCCAGGGACCTGCAGCCTGTGGAGAGGGAAGCCCACGCTGGACCAGGTTTTTCCCTCGTAGGACTTGTGGCCCCTGTGGGAGACCCATGCCAGTACAGCTCATTCATGAAGGACTGCACCCCACGGAGGAGTGACCCACGGGACAGCAGTTCGGGAAGAGCTGCTGCCCAAGGGATGGACTCACACTGGAGAGGTCCATCAAGGACTGTCCCCTGTGGGAGGGACCCCACGTGAGCAGGGGAAGGACCCCTCTCTCTGAGCAGCAGCAGGAACAACAACTGATCTTAACCCCCATTCCTCATCCCCCTGAAATGCTGGGGGGAAGGAGGGAAAACATGGAAGGAAGGAGTGTGGGAAAGGTGTTTTTAAGATTTTTTTTTTTCTCACTCTTTTGCTCTTATCCTGTTAGTAATAAATTTAAGTACTATCCCCACTTTGAGTCTGTTTTGCCTGTGGAAGGTAATCAGTAACTGACCTTTCCCAGCTCTTATCTCAACTCATGAATCCTTAGGTGGTTTTTTTTCTCTCCTCTGTCCAGTTGCAGAGGGAGAGTGAGAGAGTGGCTTTAGTGAGTACCTGTCATCCGGCCAGGGTCAACCCACTGCACACTCCAAGAAATCTCTGTCTCCTTCTTTTACAAGTTACTACCCCTGCAATAGACTCAGCTGGAAGGATTTTGCGCTTATGCTTCAAGTGTGTCTGCACAGCATCCTGCAGCTTAACTAAAGTGGCATGCAGAGATGGTTTTAAAATAGATGACAGACTCTGCACCCTACAGCTAAGGCACAGGCAGGCATTTTATTCTGTCTTTCCTCCCCATGAAGCAGTAAGGTACAGCAGGAGGGAGGAGTACGCAGTCAAGGATAGATACCTGTGAAAGATTGGTAAGATCTCCCATGTTAATCCCTTATCCTCCTGCATGAAGCACGTAAGGCTATTTATATCAGGAAGATATATCTTCCAAGGTAGAAAGGAAGAGAGGGACAAAATGAAAATTGAGCAGAATATTAAAAACCCTCAAAAGGCTGCGTTTATAAGTCTTTTATTATTCAATTCTCCAAAGAGTTGCCATTTAGTCTTAAGCATTTTGAGAATATCTTTTGTATGGTAATGACTGTCATCAGTATTAACTTTCATTGGTGTCCATGCATTTTATGGCTCAGACGAACACCACTGCCATTACACAGCTATAGTTCCTGTGATTAGAGAATGTAGTGGATATGGCTGGGATGGGGTCAACTTTCTTTACAGCAGCCAGTGTGATGTTGGTTTGAATCTGTGACTAAGCAGTGTTAATACAGGCCAATGCTTTAGCTATTGCTGATCAATTGCAATAAGATTTTCTCTGTTTCTCACCCTGCCCCACTACCAGCATCAGACTGGGAGAGTACAGCATCAGCACAGCTGGCCCAAAATGAGCAAAAGCATATTCAAAGCCGTATAATGTCACGCTTAGCAACAAAGAAATTGTGGGTTTTTTCCAAACACACTACTTTGCAGAGACAGGCTGGACACTGGTCTGCTTGTGGGAGATGATGAGTGATGCAAATACCTTTGTATCACTTTTTGTTTTTTCTCTTTTGTTCACTTACTAAGCTCTCTACCACAACCTACAGGTTTTTCTCAAGGTTGCCCTTTTCATTCTGCTTCATCTTGCTGCAGCAGGGGCACTGAGCAAACAGCCGGTGAGTACTTGGTTGCTATCTGTGGTCATCCCACCATGGACAGACACAACCAAAGTCATTATGACATCTGGAAAAGAATGCAGTACATCACTTAGATCTACCCTGATACTGGTAGTAATATCCAGCCTCATGACAACCGTATAAATAGGACTATGCAACTGACTCTAAAGATCTTAACAAAGACTTCCAACTCTTTTATGGAAAGCTTTATTTTTAACTAAATTCTTTCTTTATTTCTAGAGTTTTGTTAAGCTACAGACTGTACTACTTGTAAATTCTTCTAAATAATTCCTTTTTTAAAAAATTACTTAGTACTTTTAACTTACACCAGCAGTGGTTTTGACTATGACCCAAATAAATCCTTATTAATAAAGATGGATTAAAACCAGCAATTGTGTTAACAACGCAGTGTTTGATTTTAACACTTCTAGTAGAATTATAATATTGACAAATGTTCATTAATTGGGATTACTCCAGATTTTCATCGTGGTTATTGATAGGACACGTTAGACTATAAACTTTTTTCCATGCCTTAAATTTTCTGAAGTCATTGCTTTGTCAATCTTTATTTTTAAATTTTAAAGGTTCAGGAATGTAATTGTATTGTCACTTAGTAGCTGATTCCTAATAACACTGAAGTTTATTTATTCGACACAAGTGGAGATTAATCAGTCTATGGTTTAACTATAAAGCCAATATAAATTGTATAAGATTTTGCTTTGTTCATCTAATAGTTCCATTTCAGTGTATGTAATCCTAGCACATCATTTTCAGGCTTAAGTCCCTGCTCTACATCCATCTTATGTGTACAGAGTAAACTGCTTTGAACGCTTTTGTAATCACACCAAGTAATGTTAAGATCACAGTCTAAATTTTACTTGTCCTTTTAATACATGTTCCTCAGCTCAGAATATGCTATTTCAGACTCTGTTCTATTCCCTGTCATGGGAAATGAAGTCTACCTGTTAGCCTCATAATCCTTCTCTTGATGAGACAATTTCACACTTCCCCATCTTATCCATGTTATTTCCTTAACCTTAATATCTCAGAGGAGAACTGTTGTGCTTTCAGCATTATGTTCTCCGTCTCATGATGTTTCATCCTGAAGTTTTCTCCAGTCTTAAAATTACAAGCCGTTTTCCCATAACAGTTGTTTAATACCACCTTTCATAGCTCAGTTTCTCAAATTCCTTTATGTGTTTCATATTTAATTCCACTATTACTAGCAAGCATCAAGTATTTAGTACTTCCATCATATTGTGTATCCTTTCTCTTTTTAATTTCTACACTTGAATTTTCCGCAGTAACATTCTCCACCACTCTCTGCTTCTACTCCAAATATTTGGTAACCATGCCATCCCTTTCTTTGTCTGCCAAACACTAACTACAAAAGTAGGAAAAAGCATAATATTAAGGTTGAGACCATATTCTACTAACAATCTTATATTATTCCTTTGTATCAAAATACCAAATTTGACCTAAGGCACTGAAAAAAATGAAAATAAAAATTGCACAAGCTCTCTGGCAGAATAGAGTTCAAGGAATTATGTCAAAAGAAAACCAAACAAAACAAAACAACAAACATCAAATGCAAATCTATAATCACTCCACAGCGGTAACAAGGGTATATATAAGTGGATAGCACATATATTACCCCTTAACTGTAGGTGTGCAGGGTTGCTTGGCCTATAAGCAGCCCTTATAATCCCATGTAGGGTCCCTTATTTTCACCTACTCTTAAGAATGAGGGAGGGAAAAAGGGATAATGACAAGTTCAGAGGAATGCAACAAGAAAATATACCATTTTTCGCAGAGCTAGTCAAAAACCCAAATACCAGCACCTCATATATGCCAAGCCTATGAAACAGTAAGGCATATTACTCCACAAGAAATTCCAGTGGATAAAGAGCATGTGTAGAAAAAAATGTGCTCTCAGTGCAGACTGTTCCCGGGTGTTTTAGAATATATTTGGAGCAGTCTGGGGACACCATCTGTTCATACTATGCAGAAACTTAGCTAATAACTGTAGTTGTAATCATAGTAAATTTTAATGAGAAATGTTAGGACTCAAATTCCTTCTCGCTTGCAGGTATCTTGTAGAGAGGATGATGCAGTGATTCTAAAATTTCTGCCTGGCAAAAGTCACCAGCATCAGCAACCCTGTAGTACAGAACCTAAGATAAACTGGCACAATTCCTTTGTCTGCAGAATCTATTACATAGAATTAACATGAGATAAAAGCCTAGCAGGATGCAGTAGGTCTGTAGCTCATCATAGAACTGGATGTGATTCTTCACAGAAACTCAGCATAAGAAAATATGCTGAGTTGGAAGGGACCCACAAGGATCACCAAGTCCAACTCTTAGCCCTACACAGGACCATCCCCAAGATTTACACCATGTGCCTTCATTCCCTTACACCACAAATTATGCTCAAAGAAATCAGTCTGTGTTCATTTCAGCAGTTATTTTGGTAAAATACAAGAATGACACAAAGAAGGCTTGGCTACCATAATATCAAAAAATAGTATAGAGCACCCTGATCATATCAGCTTCCACTTGTGCCGTATGAATTTGTATTTACCTTATCTTAGCTGAATTATCTTTAAACATCATGTATTTCTTTGTTATCATCAAACAAGATTTGTGTGTAGTAAAATACAGTCAAACCTCTTCCTGCAAGACCTCTGTTACAACCTGTAATGACGAAGCACCAGAAGTGGTTTGGGAGACCACACCACACCAGTTCAGTCACAGAAGAGATAAAACGTGTGTTCAAGTATGAAATTATCAAATAAAAGCTATCTGGTTAGAAATTCTATGTCAGTGTAATCTCTAATACTTCTGAATCACACTGTATGCTTGCATTATACTACTTTAATAACATATATACTACTTTAATAAATAAAAAAATACACAAAAGAATAAAACAGAAAGATGCCATATCACTGGATACATCATGAGTAAACCTGAAACAACTACATAGAAATTCATGTTTCTGCGGTAAATGTAATTTTAAATAAGAGACCCATAGCTATTTATAAGCTCAGAAAACCTGTGTCTTTTTTAACGGAGAAATACAGAGCATTCCCTACTGACTCCATTAGAAGTAAGTCCCCTAAGGCACTAAAAAGCTAAATATTTTTGTAAAACACTTCATAGTCAGAGCTGTACAGTATGTGAAAATAGGCCTCAGGGCAGTTACACATGTCACCAAATTCCTCTCTGTGAAAGTAGGTTGGAATTGTGCTTTCTGGCATACACATAAAACAGAATGATTGCTATGCTATTCAGAACTGAAGCAATGTGCTGTTTTCTTTTCCTAAAGGTGCATTCAAGATGTTGAGGTTGTTTTTATAAATGACTGGCTAATGTCAGCATCGGTAATCTCATATCAAAAGGGCTCCATTTATATCTGACAATGGAAAAGGATAACTTGATGGACATAATGTTTGTGGAGTGGTATGCAAAGAAATGCAGATATTTGTTGTTCTATTCCTACAAAACAATTCTGAAGAAGCTTTACTAACTGTAGAAGCATCATACATTTTAATCACACTGAATCAATAATGACCTAATCCTACTTTCCCTTATGAAATGGTAAAGATCCTGTAGGTTTCAGTCGCAGCTCAGAGTCAGTTTTCTAAATATAATGAGTAGCAGGGCTTTGAAATTGAAGGAGAAATTTCCTGTATGTCTTCTTATACAAAAAAAAAAAAAAATTGTTTACAGTTTGCAAAATTGAACTTACAGAAATGTCAATGAGACAGAAAAGGAATTTTATATTTGTTGCAAAATACATGAACAAATTACATCTCTGTGAAAATGAAGAGATGTTGTGGGTGGGACTGTTTTTTGGTTTCTTAACAAATTATTATCTCCTGTGCTATGAAGTTCTAGCTCTTTAATGTTTTCGGGGTCTCAAATCACCTTGAGGTCTGTAAACTGTTCTTTAACTAGTTTCAGTAAAATAACCACAGAAATTAAATAAGATGGTTCTACATAAAGTGTGAACGAAATGTTACATCTGACTTAGCAATATCTATTTAGAGAAGAGTTTTGCAAGAAAATAGCCTGTAAGTAAGGATTCATTTTCCTTTGTTATTGGCCTGGAAAACATAATAATCTGGAAAAAAAAGCCATTCTTTTCAGGTCTGATATCCTTTTTTCCTATCCATTTCTTTTCTCTTTTAGACTTCGGATCAGACTCTAATATTGCATCTGTTTGGACAACAAACTTAGCTGATTGAATTAGGATGTTGCTATAAGGTCTCTTAATATAGCCTCCAAAAAAAATTTAGTGCCTTTGAGTAGTCATGTAAATCAGGCTACATACATACATGTATGGGATATGGGAGGGCCTTAGAAGTCTTGACTTGGGTGTGCATAAAGGTGTTCATTTGGGCATAAATACAGACTGTGGCCAAAGTACTGGCAAAAAATGTGATACTTAGGCAGGGCATAAGTAAAAAGAGTTTTCAGAAACTTTCCTTATCAGGATGATAAGGGAAGCAGGACTATGGGACATGCAGCGCAGTACACCTGCCCTAATGGTTAGACACATTCTAAGTGCAAGTCAATTAAAGCTCTGTCTGACAAATAATCTCATCAAACCTAAAGTGTCCATAGAAAAATGAGCTTTCCATACTCATTTAAAGGCCAATGTTAGCATAGGAAACTACCCCTCAGTCCCTTCAATATCACTAAATACCGTCGGGCAACCTTGGAAACCAAGAACTGAATCTATGTATTTGAAAAGTTTCAAATCAAAATTATACAGTCATTCTTGTCAGCTAGAATTGTAGCCAATTGAGATAGATGTGATTATTAATATATAATATTTATGGTGTACAGCAAAGTAATTGCTTTAATTGGTTTTTTTGGTACTGGGAGATTTGTTTAAATTTTATGCTTTAGCTGTGAATTTTTGGATTGAAAAAGTTATCTCTAGAGATGTCAACATACTAAAAAGGACTAAACTCATGGATTGTTAAAGCAGACTTTTTTAAAGAAGATGAAAGAAGATAACATAAAAAATTATCAAATAGGATAGAGTCTATCCATAGACTGTCTATTACAGTAGACAATAGCAGGTATCAGAGACAGATAAAAGAACACAATAAGCAGTAAGTGATACTTTCCTAATATAGCCTCTAGCAAAGTTCAAGAATCCTAAGATACAGGTGGCAGTTTTTACTTTATTAGCTGGTGAGGAATTTTTCCTCAGTTAATTCATTCAATTACTTTTACAACCTACATTAAAATTTTAGAATCCATGGTGTATCATGTCAAAGACTTTTATACAAACTGGTCCTGAATCAGCTTAATTTCACACAAGCACTTTCTAGTTTATGAAAATGTAGTTAAAAAATCTCTGAGTAGCTTTTTCATGTTCTGTAGGATTCTACAGACTTTGCTTATATTCTCTTTGTAACCATTTTTTCAGTCTAAATTATGTCATCCTCTTAGCAACTCGTCACACTGAAGCCACTCAGTCTGACCACTCTTGCCATCTTTGTCTGAGGAAGCAGTAGTATAAACAGTACCCAAGATGCAGACATTCTCTTTCTACAGTGGTAGAATGCAATTTTCTTGTTTATTTCCTCTTCACTTTTTGTGATTCAATTTACTTTGCTGACCCCTGCCCAGCAGTCTATGTTTCCATTGAAATACTCCAGTTACTGAAACGTTTAATTTAACACAGATTAAAGTCTTCAAAATAAGGTTCTTTATGTGTCTGTCAGAAAATGGCCGTCAGAAATTCGTGTTCTTAACAAGTCAGTCAAAAACTCAGCAAAATCCAAAGTGTACTTGTCATTTTGCAGAATAAAAACATGAGTTAAAGTAATACCTGGGTTCTAATATATATGAATAGTGTTCCAAAGTCTACTTTAGTTCGAAGGAAAGCAAGTGTATAAGAAATGTTATGATTATTTCCTTCCGTTTGTAAGTCATTAAATATATTGGTCCTTTTTCTAAATCCATGAAAAGACAAAACAGGAGAAGTCTCTAAATCTAAATGCCTGTAGTGTTGGGCCTTCAGAGCATATAAATGATGGGAATTAATGTGTGCACTGAATGCAGTGCAGACCCCTCAGTAATGAGTAATTAGCACTAAACTATACTGCATTAAGGACCATTAGGGGATAATACTTCCCTTCAGCCCAGTTTTACTGGGTCATTTCTTTCAGAATAATTTGTCCTGTTCCCAGAAAAACCGAACATAACAAAATAATTTTTTTAAAAAATAAATAAATAAAAAACCAAACCCACAATTGAAGCTGATGGAATAGATTAAAAAAACCATAGGCACAAATTACTTTCCTTGTATACCTATGTTAGTGGCCTTAAAGTAAGGAACAGTGTGAGGTGTTAGTCCTTTGGAGCTAGAAGGATCAGTGGAAGGGAGAAAAAGAAGATGGGTGGATGACAGGTTACCTTGGTCACACGTTGTTAACACAGGTGTACCAACAGACTGAGAAAGTTACCCTAAACTGGGTAGATATCTCTCCTCACAGAAGTCAGGAAAAGATTGATGCCCTGATTCACTAGTTCTTCTCATTACAGCAAATTTACCAGCCCCTTCCTTTGGCACGGTGAAAAAAATATGTACTGTTTGGATATCTACTGCAACTAGGTTGAGTAATTTTCTTCAAGTAACAAAATAACTAAGTACATGTATACTAATATACTATACATATCCATACGCAGTATTTATTCTCTAGGTATCTCAGTTCTATCTGAGAAATACAGACAAGAAAGTAAAAAAAAATTGTATGTGCTATACTGCAAATATGGGGTTTTTTAGAAAAATTAGAGCATCCTGAGTAACCAAAGAAAATTAAAAAGTGTGGGAAGGAGGACTGATATTTTCAAAAATGCCAGAGCAATTAAAAAGCCTAAGACTTATTTTCAAGAGTGGAAAAAAAGCATTTTGACACTTTCAAGACTATTTTTGTTGATATTTTTGTTAATATTCCTGGAGTGGAGAAAGTTTGTCTTAATGTAGATTTTATACCTTACTCTTTCTCTCAATGTAGGTTTTTGCTTGCCCTAGTGCGGATTTACTAGACAACTTCATTCCTAGCTATCTGTATTTCAATCTGAACTAAATTTGGATTTTACCTATGAAGACAAAAAGGATGTACTTTAACCTCAAAAAAATCTCTGTTTATTTTGCAAAACTTGAAGAAAGCCCTTTTCATCAGTTGGCACTGAAAGTCTGGCCACTTTCCCTGTTGAAAGGTACTTGGAGAAGAACAGGTGATTCCCTTCTTATGTGACAGCCAACTCAACAGTTCAGATGGAAGAATTCATGAATACTGACACCTCAGCAGGTATCTAAGAATCCAGAATTGGATGGCTTGTTGTCCTGAGGGGCCAGCCACTTCTCTCAGAAAATAGAGGAAACTAGGAAAAGTGCTGTATGTCTGACATTTACAAGGATCGTGTTAGGTGAGATCAGTAATTCCTGTCAGTCTGTGGCAACTGGATCACTGCAGAGAAAACGTATCTCTGACAGACTTCCTTCTATAGTTTCCTTCACAGATTTACTTTAGAGTCAGTTTAGCTGCTGCTTATCAACTTTTAGTGTTTGTACAGGAAGGGTTTTTATAATGGAAATTATTTCTTATTCTGTTCTCATACTCAGATAAAGAAATCTTCCTGATTTTCTGAAATTGAAAATTAAGGTTAAACATCAGCTTGAATTACCCTAAGAGCCACTGGCAATTGACAAAATAGTAGGCAATTTGGTGTTATCTTTCTGTCTGTGATATCTGAAAGGACCACATTTTGAGGTACAATTCTCAATGAATTCATAAATTCTGGAACTGTGCTGTCAGATTTCATGTTCTCCTATCACTTGAGAATGTAGAAAACTACATTTTATACTATGATATGATTTCCCACTTTGTTTTGCACATTTCTTTAGGTCAGTTGAAGCATATGCAAAATGTTCCCGTGGACTAAATAGAAGTAGTTATAAGTCTTTTTTGAAATGAAAGATTAATGGCTTGGTATCTGTTAACTTTTCCTATACTTATTCTTTAAAAAAAAAAAAATTCTGGGAATATTAACATGTCTTTGTTTAAGGAAAGGAATGTTCATTCTTTATTTCTATTCTTTTTGGTGTATGTTTGTTTTCTTTTTTACCATGGTAACACACTCACATGAAGAATGTTATCAATGTTACAAGTCTGTGATCCATGACACAAAGAATCCATTTTATTTATGCCAGATTCTGGTGACTCACTTTGCAGATTTATTGTAATCTACTGAAAAAGTTACACAACATACTCTAACTCAGCACTTTCCAAGCAATATTGTTTATTGGCTCTTCTGACTATTATATTACTACTTACCAAATGAGTGATCTCTGAGGCAACTTGGATCCTCCACAAATTGTTTTCACACCTTTTGTTATTTTTCTTATATTTTAATATCTGTATTCTGTAAAGAAAGGGTGGAATAATAGTATTAATGGCATAATTATGGAGTAACATCTGCTTTGCAATACATATTTTCATGTATCGTGAGATATTTATTAATAGTACTGACAGGGGAAGAAAAAAAATGAACACTTTGATCTGATATTTTCATGTATAAACATTCCCTCAGCAATACCTAGGATATATATGTTGATTTGCTAGGTCTAACATTTTAGGGGTATGTGGCCCTAATTCTTCATCTGATGATTCTTCCAGACTGTAATTATAACCAGTGTGCCAGGTACCTTAGTTGTCATTTAGGAAAATCTTCAGAACTTGTATTTTATACATTTGCAATGTGAAATGGTGTGATTTAGTTATGGTGATAATTAAAAATGTATGAAAAACTACTACACTGAGACAGAAATGCTGGATGCCAACTTCATTCAGAATAAAGAAAATTAAAGTATTAAGAATTGAATTCAGTAAACTTTGTTTTGTAGACTAAAATCTTTTCTCAGAGACAGCCTACGTATGGCTACTGCATAATAAATATTCTCTACCTAGAGAAGTATAATAGTTTTGTTCTTAACTACTCACAAAAATAATTATGGGATCGATTAAAAATTTTTATATACTTAAATATGGAGACATCAAAGACTTATTTTAAACAGACTTGAAAGAGAAAAGCTTAAGAAGCTAATTCCTTTGATTTCCTTTTCGACTCATTTCTGGACTGCCTTATGTGTCCTTAATCTATAATAGTTGTACTACAGACTTCCGCTGCAGCAAGGTAGCCCCTAATAATTTCGGTCAATTCTGGAAGGGAATGGCTGAGCTTTAAACCATTGTAAAAAAAAAAAAAAAAAGAAAAAAAAAGAAGTGAAGTGACAGAGTGAAGAAATAGCTATTGCGTATGGACTATGCTGCTTACTGACTGAGTCTCTAAGGCTGCACCTGCAAAGTGGAAAGCATAAGAAAGTTTATTATTAATTCTCTCCTTTCCAATTCTTGTTTTCCAGCTTTTCAATCTATATATATTTAGGACTGAGCTTTTTCCTTGGGTCACACTGAAAACCAAAATTGCAAGTTTTCCTAAAAACCGTGTTCCAACATATAGAGGAATTAGTTCAGTCAGAGGGACACAAAGACCTCATTACATGAGACTGACCGATAGCAGCAGTGCTGCTAACATCCCACACAATTCACAAATGTGAAACTGAGGTAGATTCACGAAGGACCATTTCTGCCATATGCATGCAAAGGCATCTAGAAAGTTTTTATACCTGTCTACAAGACATCTTTTCAGATTTATAAATCTCGATGTCAAAAAGACCCATTACAGTCATCTAACTCAAGGTCAAACAAAAAAGCATTCTTTCTCAGAGAAATTTCTGAAAACTAGTGACTGATGAAGAGTTCTTGCTGTCTATAGCATCTGTATGTGGAAGCAGTTTTGGAAAGAGCTTCAAAATTTTAACCCCTAATCCAAAACCTGTTGGACCCACAGAAAGCAAATGCAGATGTCTACATCTCAGCTACTGATTTTTGTTGCCTTCACAGCAGTTAATGAACATAAATAGACACTGATGGCAGCTCATCTCATGCCAAAGTAGGTATCTAAAAACAGTTATATGAATCTCACTTGGCAATGCCTCTTTCTTTTCATCAACTGTAAGAAGCTTAAGATGAATAATTCAAGTATATATATACACACTGTACACATCAAAATGATGATGAAATTAAATTGTTCCAGAGAATCTTTTTGGAGACCGTAACTGAATTTCATTCAAACCTTACCTTGTATTGCTAACTGTGTATGATAGGACTTCACAACACTACAAATGTTGTAATAATTCTCCATATATGGGAAATATAAAGGGTCATTTATAACTTTGTGAGTTGATGGGTTTTGCTTCAGAAAATTTCTGAAATGGAAAAAATAAATCACTTACTTAATACTATGATTCCAGTGAAAATACTGCTTAAAATAACCCTGCAAATCTGTTTCAGGGAAGAACAGATAACAAATGTGTAGTTGCAATATGCATTAAAACTGCTGATTTGTAGCAAGTTACAACATAATAAGTGATCTTTTACACAGTAAAAAGTATTTGTGCTTATGATAGCAGTGTGCTTTGAAGCAATATTTAGTACCTTGCAAGAAGTAAAAATGAAACTGTTCAGGTAATCTACATATGTTACTTTTCTAAATGGAATGTTTTAAATTTCTTCAACATATTGTCTATAAATGCTAGGTGAGATTGATTATTTTATGGTCAATGGCCTATACCAAAGATAAAAACATAGTGATATGAAAACATAGTGATAAAAACATAGTGAATGTCATATTTTCATCTCCCTGGTGTTATAAAAAACTTGACTTGCTTTAAAAATTGTTAAAATTAATTACAGTACTTCCTTTGTGGACTTACATCTTCATAATTTACAGTCTACCTGACAAACTGAGAAAGTCTAGATCTTAAAACAATCTCATCCAGTTTTATTAAATAAAATAAGCTTATACAAGACCTCTGGCTAAAATGAAGTAAAGACTCTGCAGTTTCAGGTTAATTATAATAACGTCTGTTATTTGTATTTATTGATTGGAAGGAAAGTCACTGTTCTACTTCAGAACTGCAGAAAAATTAATTTTCTTGTATCTCAGAGCAATACTTCTCATGAGTAATGTATGTAGCTAAAGCCAATACTGTTAGATTTATTAGGAATGCGATGCTCAGTATTTCTAAGAACTAAATCAACAATATTAATCCAGCAATGTTAATTGCAGAGCTGTTTTGCAAACTCCCATGATTATTCAGGATCAAGAGTTAGTATACAACAGCAAGCATGATAACAATTGGCTGAACGTGGCTAAAATTGTCTCCTGAAATTTGATTGACTAAAGATGAAAACCAGCATCTAGAGAGACCAGAAGCACAAAGACAAGATTGTGTCTCTAACTCCACTTAGTCTGAAAATCATATATCAGGGTAAGGTTTAGGTGCTTTGGGGAAGGGGGGGTGTGTTTTTGGTTGTTTGGTTTTTATTTATAATTAAAACAACTGGTGAAAAGCCTAAGGTCTTAGGAAAACTAGAGCAAAATCAGAAGAAGCAGTTTATCCCACTATAGCTCCAAGAAAAAAAAAGAGAAAACATTGGAAGAGAAAAAGTACACAGGGGCTGAATATCGTTGCAGTTTACTGCAGTTTACTTTTCCTCCACATGAACCAAACATATTTTTCTTTAATGACAGAATGAAAGCTACCTTTTTTTGTATCTTTCTTTGAAGGTTTTGAAATCTTAAAACTGCAACATGATATTAATTGGTTGCAAGAGAGAAAGATTAATTTGCCACAACTGAGGAACTGGATTAATATTGTAGGGAATTAGTCACCTCCATTTTCTGATTCCACTGTGCTGAGAAATATCTCTTCTGGACTATAAATCAGTTGAAGTTATTTGTTTAAACTGCAAACATAAAATATGAAATATCTTAGGCCAATGTCTACTGCCCCAAATGATAATAGAAAGTTTCCTGAAACATTTAGGGACTAGCACCGTGACTCACTAGACGCCTCTCTGTGACACATTAGTTGAGAGGACACTAAATAATAAAGAAAAGAACCCTAATTCATGGTCACAGAGCAGACATTTGAAAGCCAGCTTATACAGAGGGAGTATGAAAAAAAATTCTTTAAATAGTAAGGTACACAACAAGAGCTATTTCAACCACCAGTAGCCTGGTCTGATGAAATATGACATCTGGCATATGCTAGCAGTGTTAATATTTAAGAGAAAGAAAGTGGTATTCTTGGAATCTAGAAGAAGGAGTCTTATGACCAGAGTCTTTAAAATTGTGTTGCAATCCATCTAGTGAGGATGAAATAAGCAAAAGCACCTGGCACCTGCCATCAGAGTGGAATCAGAGACTGATTCCTTTCTCCGGGTAATTAATTGACAACTCCAGCCAAGAGGTCTGAGCGTTTACAGACTATTGATCCATCTGACACTGCACAAGCTATGTTTCATGTAAAAGTCTGTACTCAAATCAAATTAGAGTGCAGGTGAGTGACTCATAAAACATCTATCAGCTCTAGTGTAGAGAAAAAAGAAATTGCATTAAAACAGGATGTTTCAATAAAGAGGCTATACGTTTAATCATGACAGAACTTCTTCCACACTAGCATTATTTATTTGGCACTTCTACAGATTATTGACTAAGTCCTACTACTACAGTGAAACAATTCAATGGGAGAGTTAATTCTGATAGAGAAAGGGGAGCTAAACCACAGCCAGTGAACCAGACCACCTTATATCAGTACTGTGCTAAAAGAACATATTTCTAACTGAAACACAGGAAATGACCCCATAAGGGTCATTTTGCAAGAAACAGAGTCCAAAACAACAAGTCTAGGGATGAGGGAGGGAATACATGGAGGAACTAGATTTTTCCAAAATATCAACTCTGAAAATTAATCTCTCATGTCTCGAGGAAATTCAATTTCTATGCTGCTTACAGATGTTTTCCAACAATGAAACAGCAAATATTCCATGCTAGAGAAAGAAATGGAAGAGCAATCATATTTCAAGATACAGCAAGCAGAAATTTTCTATAAGAGTTCTGCAATATTTAAACTTTAATATTTGTATTGTGTGAAGGCTTATCCTCTTGGTATTATAACTAAATGTGATATATTGTGGATCTTGTATTAAGTAATCTGGCTAAGGAAAAACAAAAAGGAAGCAATTTCTAATAATACAATATACAAGTATGTCAGAGATTTACACTTTTTAACAAAATGGCCTGAAGCCTGATATAGTAGATGGAAATGAAGTTGAGGTGAAATTTAAAGGAAAAATCAATATTTGATACCAAAAATAATGTTAGGAAATTAAAATGCAGCATCTTAATATTTTAGTAGAATATTATCAACTGTAAATTGTTTGTGGTCTAAAAGGCCATGACAGTTCAAAATATGTTAGCACATATTAAATTACTAAATTTCTCGTTTCAAATGCATCTTACTTTCATAGAGCATCAGAAAGTCATTGTCCCTACTGTGATCATAGATTAGAGAAAATAGAGGATGTAGATTGGCATGCTTCATTGAATACATTTTTATTACATTTAATATTATCTAATGATAGCAGAGCATATTTGAAATATTGGTACTGCATCCTTGTCTCGAACTCTTAATGAAAGACTCTGACTAGATCAAATATATGCTAAAGGCTATCCAATTGTTGGCAAAAGATTGCAAAACTTTCATCAATTATTATTGGAGCATACATTCAACTTAATGTTTGACCACAAAAAAAAAAAAAATAAATAGAAATAATGTTGAATAAAACATCTTTTACCCAAAATTCAAAAAACCCCACATATTTTATAAGGTGAATCTGTGAATAGTAAGGATAACATGAGAAAGAGTCTTTTGTGTAGACTATTTAGATTTTTCAGAAACTTTCATCTCAAAAATAGGAAGAAACAGGTAGAATTTTTAATGGTCACAGATAAACAAAAGAATAAAGGTCTTTACAGGCATCTGTTACTATCCAGACTGAAGCCTCCTGCAAGGCACAAAAATGCTGAGGAACTGCGTTGGCTTTTGCTTTGCAAAGTTTAAGTAGCCATGAAAGGAAACCTGAACAGATCAGAGAGTGTGTGAGAAAAGACACCCTCTCTGAACCAGGAAACTGGTTCTGAGCAGAGAGGTGACACACACTAAGCAAAAGCAGTTCTGTGGTTTAGTGGAATTGGATTTGGGGCTGAACAAATATTAAAACACGTCATTGAACTTCCAATAATGTCATGAATTTCACCTAACAGAATCCACCTCTTCCACTGTGAATTGCTTAATTATCCAGAGTAACAACAGGCTCCTTGAACATAAGGAATCTTTTCAGCTTTAAGGACAGATGCAACTGCTGAAAGTCTCCTGTAAGTTTACAACATACTGTTCACGTGTGAAAATGATAAAAAGAAATACTTTTTTTTTTAGATATGAATACAGAAGATTAATTCTTTGATGTTAATACCTATGTTTTAAACTGAAATTTTAAAGTAGAAATTTACATCGTACAAATTTACATGAAAAAGGAATGACATCTAGTGGCAGATTAAATTAGTTACTATTTTGTATGGTAGCAAGGGATGCTGTAAGGAAATCCAAATATGGAATTAAATGAAACATATTCTGGTAACCTTTATTAGTGTAATTCACTTTGCACCTATTAGAACAATTACTGAGCAAAATTCTGTCCTGAGAAAAGCTAAGTGCACCTGAGAGAAAAGAAAACCCAAAAGGGGTACACTGTCAAAACAAAATATTTAACGTATACTGTACTAGCAAACATGACTGCATGCAAAAAAGCAGCATAAAATATGGGGTTTTTTACATGCAAAAAAAGCTCTAAAGCAGTCAAAGCAAATCTTTCTGTCTTCGCAATTTTTCCTCATTTGTGCCAATTTTAGGTTAGCTCCAGTACCCTTTTTAAGGACAGGGTAGCTAGGAGTGCTTTCTGATTCATGTATTTTTTCCAAAATAAGGTAATTCTTTCCCAGTCCCATTTTACAATCTAAATAGATCACTTGAGGAAACTGCTACTTTTTTACCATCCCTTTTTAAATTTTCTTTTAAATTATTTATGCATATTTTCTTTAAATTATGCAATAAAAAAGAATAAGCAGGGCAAAGAATAACATCATCCAAAGATACTGGCCACACCAAAAATTTAGACTAGAATATTGAAGAGATGTAGTTTTCTTTAAGCCTGATGTTTTGGGAGGATATGAATTATTCTAATGAAACTGTATTTGTGGTTTGCTCTCAAATATGCAATGCTTCACTGGGGCACATCTTCTGTTATGATAGGAAATAGACTTCTGCGTTGCAGCCATTTCAGATAAGGGAAGTAAAGGCAAAAGAAAATCTGATCTAATATCGAGGCATAGGCAAATTTATCAGTTTATATTCTGCTGATTACTTCTTTGACTTTTGAAAGTTGTAGTATTAACAGGAAAAAAATCACAGACTTTAGTTGATTTTGAATGAAACATGCTGTGAATAGAGATCAGAACTCCTCAAATTTCATTTATTGCCAAAACTTGACTTTTGTTGCAGCTTTGATAAATTACAGCTATTTCCAAATGCAGGAGAGGGAATCAGGGAAGTATGACGCATGTTATCATGACTGATAAACAGCTGAAGACTGTTGTGAAGATTTACATTTATAAGTGCATTAGTTTTTGTTGAGCTGATTTCTATGTAGAATATTGGCAAGTATATTTTGCTTGTGTTTTAATCTCTACTTTTAGAAATATGAAGTTTTATGAATGGTTCTTCTGTACTTGGAAAAATCCAATAATCAATGCACAATGACAAATATTCCAATAAGAGTAGCTGACAAGCATTCTCTTTGCATTGCCTTTCATCTAAACATTATTAAACTTTTACATTGAAATTATGTCAATGTAATTTCATCTGTAACAGTCCAGCTTCATAAAACAAACTGGATGATTTTTTTGTATTGATGAGTATAAAACTGCTCCATTCCTAATTAATAAGCACCCTGTAGACTAGAACAATATATTCTCTGTGTTTCCCACTCTATCAGTACATCTGTTCAAGATTTCCAGGTCATGGACCTGCAAAAGCTTTTTTGCAAAAGCTTGGTGACTCACTATGAATCTGGCTTCTGGCTGAACATGCAAATTCCTATTTCTGCATGTGACCACCATATGAACTGAAATGGGGAGATTTGTTAATATTGAGTGATCATAAATAATATATAAAAAGTAATGTTCCTCCAAGAGAAGCCTTTGATAACAAGTTTGAAATTATTGTATTAAATTGCAATTTCACAAATAATTGAAAAAAAGATTTCTTAAAAGTAATCCACATTCTTTCCTTAGGTGTAAGAGTTCTTGATTTCACCCTTGCATTGGACAAAAAACACTCCAACATCATCCCTCTATAAAAGCTGCTATAACTTGNAATCCACATTCTTTCCTTAGGTGTCTCTTGCATTGGACAAAAAAACACTCCAGCATCATCCCTCTATAAAAGCAGCTATAGCTTCATCTTCAATTGTTTTTACAGATCTCAGATCCTAAATAGAAGTTTTCTAAACATAAGAACCAGAAAATTGAATTAAATTCAAAAGGTCCTTATATAAATGATTAGAATGGTTATTTTCATTCTAAGCCTCTTTCCAGTGAAGCTTCATTAATTCTTTAAGGTCCTTGGCTATCTATTTCTGTGTCCATATCACCTTCCTCCTATCCTTCCTTTCCCCATTACAGGCCTAATCTCTTTGCCTCCCCTCCATTTCTTCTCTCATCATGCTAGTTTGAATCTAAAAATTTTTTCACAGGTAGTACATCACATTTCTAGGTGATTCTGAAGTCACTTTGCTAGAGAAGACTTATTAACCCGGAATGATGAGGGCATAACACCTATTTATGTAAGTCATTACCAAGTTTCTGTGGGTTCCATTATTGATCTGATGAGATTCATACAAAAAAACTGCCTGATTCTCATCTGAAATGAGAAAAAGAAGTGGAGATTTCAGAAGATGAAGTCTACTATATTAAGAAAATAACACCTTCCCAGTCTCAAATCAGAAATACATTATCTAAACGTTTTATCATTTCTGGCTAAAGTTAATGCCAAATCTTTTCCAAAATGTAATGAGACAAAAATACATTTCAAATTTCAAATGTTTAAAGCATATATGACAGAATTAATCAGTATCTCTTTTAATTTACCACAGTATTTAGCTATTTTTCCAGAGCAGATGAATCCAAGTAAGATATTTGGCTACAAACCTTTGGTACTGATAAAGCTTTCCTCACACAGAAGTACTAGGCCATCATTCTGTATATTAGCAAGTTTTGGCAAAAGTTAAACCTACACACTTATTTCTTCAAGAATTTCTTACAATAGAATTAGGCATGACAAAAACTATATCAGAAATGTATCAGTGACCCACATCCTGACTTAGTAAAAGTAATAGCCTCCATATTTGCGCTTGATTTCCAAATGCACTTACAGAAACACTTAGTTTCAGCCAGGTAACAGAAACAAAGGGCAGCCAGACATGATTGATATAAAAGTATTTAAATAGTGAGTAGTACGGACTTTCAGATTCTGGAAAGAGTGTGCTTCAATAGCAGTCGCTAGCACAGGTTTTTCAACTGACTTAAAAAAATTACTTCCATGCCAAATAAGCAAGGAGCTGTTAAATAGCTCCTTCCCTCCCAATAGATATAGAAAATACATAGAAACCAGCTCTTTTGTTGTTATTCACACCTATTGTGCCAGCTGGTGAGAAACAAGCTATTTCCACTATCACTTTTTTTCTCATGTTGCAAAGACATTTGGTTTTGAAGTTCTAAACAGATACTTACCCCTTCCCCCAGAGGAAAAATTTGTCCCAGATACAATTATGCTGAATCTCGATGTATCTAAAAGAAGATGTAAGCATCCCATTTTTGCAGTAGTTAGCATATTAAAAAGGCACACAAAAAGTTCTTCTCTGTAATGTTTCTGGGGTTACTGCATTATTTCAAACTCAGAATAAATGAAAAACAGTAAAAAAAGAACAGTTTTTGTTTGGAGATAATGTGGCATAGGAACAATCTTCAGGAACTAAAAAAGCACTGGGATCTATGGGCTGGAGAAATGAACCAGATGCTGAAAGACCTGGATTTTATTCTTGGCTCTGCTGCTCTTTACTCAGCTGCCTAAAAGTTACTTCACAATTTGTGACATGTCCCATTTGTCTTAGTTGTTTTTCAGGTATTGTAAAGGGCTGAGATTCTAAAGGTTGCTAGAAAGAAAAATCACCTTTGCCATATATGCACCTGCAAGAGTGCTCTAACTCTTGGACAAAGGAAGTTTAGTCACACTTCTAAACTCCCCATTTCCTCTTTGCTGGCAATAAAGCAGTTCTCCGCTCCACATAATGGCTTCAGAGACAGGCCTTCATAGACATTTAACTTTCTCCATTAGGGAACCTACACACCGTAACCTCTGTGCTTTATATCAGCTGGCTGAGAACAGGTGTCTAACCACTGTTACAAAAGATGAGCTGCAGGCTCCTTAGAGAAGTGATCGCTTCTGTCCTTTAGATACACAATAAGTAGCATTCTCTACTCTTGGTGACTCTCTACTAGCAACTGAGAGTGGTTTGCAGTCATGACACTGTATTGATTCAACAAAATGTTTATCCTCTTTTCAAACTTAATTAATTAAGTTGAATGTGAATTTTTGTGTCAGGGCACTTACTGGGTGTGTCAAAAGATCTGTGAGTCAACACCCAGAAGCTTTTGCACGGCTGCTGTCACCTGTACCCGTGTAGGTTGCTACAGGCACACTCCAGTAAGTAGACCTCTTGTACAGCCATCAGAAATATGCAATAAACTGTTCATCCTTCTGAAAACATCTTCTGGATATTCAGCTGGAGATCACTATCTTAAAGCACAGTAATTCAATAATAATACAATGGCTCCATCTGAGCTTTATAGTTTATTAGCTACATACATATTCTATGTAGGGACTTTTAAAAAACACATTATTTACCTAATAGGGTATAATGGCTCCTTCAGTGCCTTTATAGTAGACTGCATAATTTCTTTTGGCTTCATGGATCATTGACATGATAGATGAATTCTTCTTTCATTCTCCTGCAGGCACATAACCTCCATTATCATTAGTGAGACTTACAAACACATACTGAGAAGACAACATAACCCTTATTGGTATTTGTTACCCAAAGTAGCACATTTGAACTAACCTCTCTGCTACAAAGCATACAAGGACAGATAATAACAATCAGATTGTTCCATGATATCCACTATCCATTGTTTGTTTAGTTTGTTATTTATTATCACCATCATACTTGAAAAAATGAACAATGAATGAATCATTAGAACATAGGACAATTAATTTCTAATTCCTTGTCTAGAACAGAATTGCTATGTGACTTTCAAGCAGTTGAAACCTCTTTAATATTTGTATAACAAGGATAATACTGCTTACCATTTCTCCCTCAAAGGGGTCTTCTGATGCCTAATTAATATCTGTTTGCACATCTCTATTAAATTGTTAAACAGAAGGCAATGTCTATGTGATAAAAGAGTCCAGACTACCCCTCATAGGCATTTTCACAACATAAATTCAAAGAAATAATGATTAAATAAAACATTGTTGCTTGCATTAACACTCCTAATAACATACACAGAAATTGAGCTGTCAAAGAGGTTTTCCGTTTTATAGCAGGAATAAGTGTAGGATAGTATGCAGTGATTGACCTTTGAAATAGAAGAGGTCAAATGGTTTTGTTAATGAAGTAATAAAACTTTCAATGCATGAATTCATTACATTAAAATGAAGAACAGATAACGGAGTAATTTTAGCACTTCAAGTCCTCATAAAATATGTTTGAAGCTTGGCTTTGCCAACCAAAAAAAAAAATCTAACCGCCACTAATATGGATCCTAAATAGCAAATGTGAGCTTGTGATGGAAGAACTTGGATACATTAGAAAGGTAAATGGTTTTCTGTCTCGAACTGTTTTCTCACATGCATAACTATTATTGCTTATTTTGTTTCTACAAGAACAAAGAGACTGTTAGTACCATAATAACCTGCTAGAGATGTTTCATCAGAATGTTGATGATGATCAACAAAAGATGTTAATCTTACTTGTTGCTTATTTCCGCTGTGTGATTTTACCTTCAAAAGGTAAAAGAGGGGTTGATTTGTTTATGGAAATTTCACATTGCTGTTTTGTCAAATTTGGGATAGTTTACCACCCTTCTCATATGAAGTTAAAATAAATCACATACATTGTTGTTACATTCCAAAGTAGAAAGTGACTTTAATATTTTTTTAATTTTTTTTTTTCAGAAAGCAAGAAAAGCAATCAGAACATTTAATGAGTCAAAAATAATATGTGATGCTCTTAATATTGGCTCATTTCTCTTTGGCATATATTTAAGCTGAAATACAGTAACTTGTCACTGTTTTATAAGCAGTGGTCTTCTTGAATGGGACTGATAACACTGCAGTAGTCAGTTGTATTAAACAGATATCAGAGTGCAGTAGGGCTCTAGAGTCAAAGCTCTGTATCAAGATTCCCCAACAATGGCAGGAAAAGTTGAAAAATTAAAATATAGGCTGGGGTTTTTTTCTAATCATATCAGGAACAGTATCCAATAAGGAATGAACTTACTGCACAACAGAAATCTGTCCAAGTCGTTTTTGCTGACTAGTTAAGTAGGCATAGTCAGCTTGGAAAGTCAAGAAACTAGAAGATAAACAGAATGACATCACCCACTTGACCTCATGCTGGCCTCAGATTCAAATAAACCTTCAGAAATATTGTTTCAAAATTATTATGTGAATCTAGCAGATTCAAACATGTTTGCAAACATTTTAAAAAAATTCATTCTCACAGACAATTGCTAAGGACCAAATGTATCACTAGCATAATAACATGACAACATACCAGGGCTGTTGATTCAATGGCAAAAGGTGGCACTTTTACCTTAATGTGAACTTCTGAGAGGAAAGAAAAAGGAAGGCAGAAAAAAAAAATCACATTAGATTATCTTCAAAGAACTGGATGCTGAAAAGCAGGAGTGGATTCTTGGTCAGAATTCTTTGTGAGACCTACCAGCCAGTTAAGCCCCCTCAGTAAAATTGTTCTAGAAGGTGGCTGCAAGGGAAAAATAAACTTTATTGAATAAGATGAAAAATTAAGAAACAAGATGCCATCTCTTGAACGAAGAAATATGGATTACTTCTGTAACTACTAGTCTGAAGACATTTTAAGGGATGGATTATTTTATTTATGCGTAGCAGAGTGTCTCTTGTCTCCTTTTCAAAGGTTCTGGTAGGGAAAGCTGTGATAAATATTGTCCCTCTCAAATGGCAATTGTATCCAGCTCCTGGGAGAGCATGTGCAGGTGATACTTTTCATTTCCTCTCCCCCTCCACCTCCAGTTCCTGCACAGGCAGGGAATGTCCACAGTGAAGTGAAGTGAAGTGAAGAGAGAAGTGTTTTGTAAGATCTGATATTTATTTAAGATCCAAGAAGTTAAAATGTCTGTTTTCCCATCAGAGAAACAGCACAATCAATTTCAAGGCATTCAGCATACATTGTTCTGTGTGCTGCCACTTTGCTAAGATTACTAAAATTATGTTGCGCTAAAAGTGATATGGCTAAGAGTGTGTAAGAGTCAAATTAATTGATATTTAATTGGTTGGGATAGCCTGATGCCTATGTTGTTTTACTGAAAGAACTAGAGACAAAATATCATTACCACTGCAGATTTATCTCCCAAGAAGGGAACATGACTATTATAAAAGCTTTTCAGCCCAGCATTAAAATGTTTGTGACATACAGAGTAATCCAGAAGCATTGTGTGTCTCTGACCAGGCTGAAAAGTTGGCTCATTTGTAATGAAACATTCATCAAATGAACATCATTCTTATACCCATGTTCAGAATGGAAAAAAATAAAAAAAAAACAACCTTCACTGGCTGATACCATGGGAATGAGTAGAAAATTAGATGGATTTCCTTGATTAATGGGTGTAGCTGAACAGGCTCCTTGGCTTGGCTGCTCTGCATAATGCCTAGTTTTCCATGACAGTGTGTTTGTGGCATTTATGATCTTAGTTTTGTACAAGCATTTACAAATACGGTTTAAACATCATTTAAATTTTACTTTTGTTCTTTAGTTGCATTTAAGCATACAGAGGAAGCCTTGGATTTTCACTCTCCAGCAGTTTTTCAAGCTTTTTTTTTTTCCCCTTAATAATAAGAAAGATTAGTTCTAGATGGCTCTGACATTTTATGTAGGCAGAAAATGGAACATCTTTATTACCTCCTCAGGGATGTTGCCTTCTTCACATATGCTCTTCCACCTCCCATTAACTTTAATGGGATTTCCTCCTGCCAATCCACATGACAGCAAATACATATCTAATGTAAGTAATCTTTTGTTCAAGGGCCACAAGCTTGAAGAAGAATTATTCTGAAGGGCTTTCAGATCATAAGGATATGCAGTATCATACCCTTCAAATCTAAATGTATGTGTTTTGACACCTTCTTTTTACATGTGTTGAACATACCCTGAGGAGATAGAGCATTAAACTGAAAGTAAGGAAAGAAAAAGGAAAACCACACCAAAAAAATTCGCATCATTTTAACAAAGACTAGTTAATAAAAAATGTCAGAAAATAAATGGGGAGAAAGATGTTAATCTACCACTCTTCAGCCCTACATTATTACTCACTACTCACTCATCTTTCTCCATAAGGAGTCAGAGCAAAATCAATGCAATATATCAAAACTCTAACATCGAAACTGATAGAAATTGGCCATAGTTCCTCATAATTATTTTTAATACTAATGATAGTAATGATTCATTCTTATCCAGAATCTTACATCCAAGGATTCTAAGCATTAATTACATTGATTCTCAGTCCATCACTGAAATTGGTATCAGCATCCTCATTTTACAGAGGAAAGATGGGTGTGTTGTTCTCCCCTTGAGTTACCTAAAAAGGACACCTGAGTACTGAAAAGCTCTCACAGGGATTCACTCATATTCTCTTCCCCTGATTAATCTTGAGGCAGGAAAAAATTGAGGCAGGGCTGCATCTGCACAATTACTTCTACTTTCAAAATGAGAAGACTTGTAGAGATTTGCCTGAGAGAATAAAATTGAAGATGACTTTTCTTTGTGAGATAATGTGGTTATGAAGGGCAGTATCCCACTGTGTAAGGAAATTATCGTGGCACTGATTAGTCACAAGACAACAAAATAAGTTCTTATCTCAAACTGTAGGGATTTCTTCTTTATAATACGACTGCAAACTATAAAGGGATAAGAACTTTTTTCCTTTTATGTACATTGGCTAAATATCATGGTATTTTGGTAATAACATTATTACAGAAAAACTGTACACTAATACATTAAATGTAGTCTTACCAGATTTGCCTAAAAGGAATAGCTAATTGCTATCTAATTTACAGTTACAAGACAGAAAGAAGCCTACTACAACCAAAACAAAGCCTCAGAAAATAAAGCTATAATCTTTTTTTAAATCAAATCTGTCAAGAAACAGAAATTTCACAATGGCAAAACTCTGCATCAGGCTAAACACAAAGCTCTTTAAATTGTACACAATAATTCTGAAAATATTTCTAGTCTCTGTATTTTACAACAAAGCACTTCTCAGTATTTTAGTAATAACAAAAAAAAAAAAAACACACACACAAAAAAAAAAAAAACACCACACAAAAACCTCCAAACCTAAGCTTCTGAAGATTTTCAAGAAAAAAAAGTGTATTTCTCTAGCTGCTGGCTCAACAGTACATTGATATTCATGAAAACACGAAACTTCTGGCATTTTTAATGTTAGGTTTGTTCTTAAAGATAGATTATGTCAGTGGTATTATAGAATTTGTATGAAATTCAAGTATTTTTCCTTAGTGATTTTCTGAACCAATAATCCTTAAATTCTGCTAATATCTGATTTTTTAAAATATTCCTTCCATTGCTATTCTGCAATAGTCACTTTCAATCAGTTATTCTCATGAATGTACCTGCCAGTCAACTTAAAGTGAAGCATTATTTCAAATGCATATACAGATTTTTGAATACAGTCATGGTAAATCTCTGCTTTTAAGACTAGAGTTACATTCATGCTGAAACAAAATAAAAGCTATAGTCAGAAACTAAACTGATTTCTATGAATGTGAAAGAATCAAAGTGCAAAAAAACCATGCCATCATGGCTTGTTGAGCCCATAAAGCAGATGTTCTGAAACTCGACATGATTTTCAACTCTACACCTGTGCAATGACAAGAAATCAACAGTATAGTGTTAATGAGACCAATCATATTTGCATGGGAAGAGAGCTTTTAAACCAGTCCAAGCCAGAGTTGAGTCCTCTAAATTCAGACTATAATGCCACTGCTGAGAACATCAACATTTAGATAAACATCAAAATTATCATATTTCTATGATATTTCTAAAATAGCAAGCCTCACTGTTACTATTTGGATAGAGTTTTAGAAACAAATTTTTGACATGTTAAAAGATACATGCAAATTAAGAAGCAAAAATCATAAACATTGGTAGCATTAGAAATTTAGCTACTAAAAGCCAGTTCTGATGGAAAATCTCTGTCAAATTACTCTTTGACTATAGGTGTATTTTCCATTGAATTCTAACATTCTTACTTATTTCCTATTCCTGCCTGAAACCAGTACTCAGTGTGAGAAATCATAACGCTATAATTTGATTTACGTCAATTCATTATTCTGATGTTGTGTTAAAAACGTTGAATTTTGAATTTCCTCTATCTTAATCACCTCTTTTCTAATCTGCTGTAATAATTCAGGGCAATAGCATTTTGACTATGCCATTATTTCATTCTTCCACAAAAGCAAAGATCTCCTTTTGGATGTATATAGATAACAGTGTACTGGCATCTTCCTCCATCTGTAGTGAAATTGCCACATCACAAACAGCAGGGTTATTTATTGATGCTATCATTCTTTCTGGGTTACCCAGAAATGTGTAACTGAAACCTCTAAAATAATAAAAATACTAGCTTTTATTATTCTATTAGTAAGTAGTATTTTACTATTCTATACAATCCCAGGAGATTTAAAAATGTGAGACAGAGAAACACAATTAAATTTAACACTGTGATTTTAATTGCAACAATAAGGTTTTGATTAAAAGTTTTCACATTAAAAAAAAGAAATATAGAAACACAGAGGTTATGTTGACTCAGTTTTTTCATTTGAATCTGGATGGGGGTTCAGTTCATTCATTCTGAACCTAAGGGGCAACTCTTTTCAAGGTTGACCAACAGAGCTGGAGAGAAAAAATATAACTTGAACACCCAGCTAGACCCTAAGTACACAAGTCAGAGTCCACACCTGGAGGAGCAGCAACTGAAACATTCCTGTAGCCCAAACCCATTCTCATATTTTAATTAGCAATGGCAAGGGCAGAGCAGAGATTTTTTTTTTCCCCATAGTATCAGGGGATAGGTTATGGATAGGATATAGGTTATGGATCTCAATCACCTTTTCATTTAGGGTCTGTATATTTTCTTTATCCATATGGATAAAGCAAATGTCGAACATGTTTTTTTAAAATTGAAATGAGATGCCAAGAACTGCTGCTACACATTCTATGAGCACCTCATATCCATGAATGCAGCAGAAATAATTCTTTCTTATCCTCTGCCAGATAGTCACAGAACCAAGAACCAGGAGAGCCAGAGCAGACCTGGTTCTCCATCACAGTTGAAGAGGAGAGAGGTCTTTGGTTTCCAGAATGACTCAGGAACAGTCTTTGAAAAACCCTCAGATGAGGTAATACCAAAAAAAAGTGCATTCATTGCATATTACCCAACTGCATAACCAAGACAAAGCTAGGTGATCACTGAAACATTTTGTAACCAATTTATATCTTATATGTTTGTCTAAAATAATATAATGTTGAACTGATGAATTATGGTTAAAGAAGAGAACTACTTACATGAAAACTTAAATTGCAATAGTATAATTTGTAGTGTACTTTATTACTTCTAATTCTCACACTGGGAATACTTGGAAATGCATTTTTTTGCCTCCTGTATGTAAATGTCAACAATATATCCTGATTCAAAAAAATCAAAATTTCTCCCCTGAAATAGATCACCTTGTTTAGGCTTAAAAGATTATCTCATGATAATCATTAGTAATCTCTTTTTCAGAGAGCTATTATTTTCCCCTGTTGCCTTTTCAAAAGAAGTTTGCTCCATACAAAGATAGATTGGAATGTACCACTAGGCTGGGAATATGAATTAACCTATAGGTGAGTAATGTGCAGACTTTAACTTAGAAAATTATGAAGACCCAAAAAAACCCCAACTTTCCTATTAGTTAATATTTTTAAGCTAAAATAATAAGCAAATCATTTAAATAATCTATTAAAATTGTTTAGAAAACAAACTTTATGTAGATTCAATGCTCTGTACAGAGTGCATCATCTCAATGCAGCAAAATAAGGGACAATTATTTACTAGGTATTTAATTAAAAAACATAATTATTTACTCTGTTGTAGCCTTAAAATAATGATGTATCTTTAGCTCATTAGTTACAGTTATTGAATTAATAAATTCTAATTTTCTATTAACAAAAAACCTACTAAAAAGTAGTTAATCTGAAGGATCAGCTAAATGAAGAATCGAAGGTACTAAAAAAGGTCACAAAGCTGACTGAATCTCTATTGATATTTTTAAACCCCTTTGACGCCAAGAATATTCTTGTGAACATAAAAATGGCAATTTTGTAGTGATACTTCAGAAAAGTAAACAAGACAGATAATAAATTAATCCACAATTGACCGCCTCATGGCTAGTTATGAGTTCTAACAAAAGATGTGAACAATAGGGGATTCAGGGAAAACAACACAATTAATATCTCTCTGCATGGTATTGTGGAAAACAGAGCTTCTCAAACTTGCTTTGAACAAAAATATATCTGATTTGATAGGAGAAAGTATCCATAGCACATTTTACATCTGGAAGTTTCAGATCAGGAGGATTTCTTCAGAAAGTACTAGATGTGTTGCAGCTGACCATGGATCAAGCACAACTACCACATTCCTCTCTCTTTGCCAATTTTTTTTTTCTTATAATACAACAGCCAGGATATCTTCCAGATTCAGTGTCAGAGTCTTTCTTATAACCTTCTCCTCTTTGGCTGTATTCCACTATTCTGAGACTTGTAGACAATTGCTTCCAATGAGAGAGAACTGAGGAAGTTTTGAGAGATGTTCTTGCGCAGGTAACCTCCAAAGCCATTTGAAGGCAAGAAACACTGAGTACTATTTGCTTGAGATGGCTGTGGTTTGCTTCCTGCCATGAATGCTCTGAACAGCATAAAAAAGACAAATATCTCTCTGTTGAGTAGTTTGCACAGCTTCTGGATAGCAGCAAGGCACTGGGGTCATGAGAGTTCTGTGCTTTGAATGAGGAACTGGGTTTGCCCAAATTGTTTACCCAAATGGTTTTCTAAATTTGCTCTGCAAATGAATGGAGCAAACACAATTGGTTTGTAAATATATGTGCTGGGTTGACCCTGGCTGGATACCAGGTGCCCACCAAGCTGCTCTCTCACTCCTCTTCCTAGTTGAACAGGGAAGAGAAAATGAGATGGAAAAAACCTGATAGGTTGAGATAAGGCAGTTTACTAAAGCAAAATCAAAAGGTTGTGCAGGCACAAGCTAAGGGGGGGAAAAAGGGTTTTATTCTTGACTTCCCATCAGCACACGTTGTCCGTCCAATTGCCAGAAAGCAGAGTTTCAGCACACATAACAGTTGCTATGGAAGGCAAACATTGTAAATAATTAATCCCCCAACCCCTCCCTTCTTAGCCTTTGTATCTGAGTCAATGTCATATGATATGGAATATCCCTTTAGTTAATTTGGATCAGCTCTCCTAATTGTGTTCCCTGATCTTGCCCACCCCCAGCCTACTGATGGGGGGCAGAAAGATGGAGAGACCCCCTGATGCTGTGCCAGCACAGTTCAGCAGTAGCCAAAACACTGGAGTGTTATCAACACCTTTCTAACTACCAAGGCAAAGCACAGCATGGTGACAGCTGCTGTGGGAAAATGATGTCCATCTCAGCCAGACCTAGGTGAAGTAAAAAAATCTGAATGACAGCTATTCTCTTGCTTACTCACTCACTCTCCTAGCAAATGGTCTCACCTAAATCTATTAATCTTTAGCTCAGGAAGGGTCTTCTTGTCATTTTCCAGATGTGTTGGCCTGTGATACACAACTGGGTACTTTTGATCAGGCATATGGAATTCTTCCAGGGAGAGGATGGGTCAGACTACTCTCATCACCCAAAAAGAACATGGCAGAGGGACGTCCCAAGTCAGATCTAGACGCATAGTCTTGAACAAAAGGGGTTGGCTTTTTCTGTGGACATTCACATATACAAAGCCTGGTTAATGTGAGGTGTCTCATACAGGTCTACAGGGCCACTGGGGAATACCAAATCCAGTATATGGCTACTGGGCTTATTAAGCAGACCCTAGCCTAGGATCAGAGAGGGCAGGTGAGCTCAAGGATACAGTGAGTGCTGTAAGTGTCTGCTAAGGTGTCGGGGCCCTAGGGGCACCCACTGGCTTCTCCCTTCCAAGAAACTGAGCCATCAGTGTTCATGGTCAGCTCTGATCACTGACTCAGCTTTTCCTCAAGGATTCTAGGGAAACAGAGGTAGCAGTGATTGCAGCTAAACAGTTCACAGAGGAATGCAAACTGATTTCTGTGTGTTGCAAATCTAATACTAATATGCAAACTCTATGTCACACAAACATCTCATGCTGTCAGTTTTTGGCACTGCAGTTACCAGCAGTTGAGCAAAATAATAAGGACATTTTCACTTTTTATTCTAGTTTTTATTAAGGAAAATAAGATGTTAGGTATTCTTCAAAACATTGATGCTTCTTTAGCTAATAGTAAAAATGACATTTATAAATAAATTTCCTGTCATTTTTTTAATTACATGGTTTATGATTGGCTGCGTGTTCCCACAATTAACTAGCACTATGCACCAAGAAACAAAAAAAAAGGCAAATTACAACACAGAAAAAAAAATGTCTAAAACCATTACTGCTTTGGAATAAAATAAAATCCAATTTAAAAACATTCTTGAGAGAAGCTTTTTACAGAAAAAGCTAATATAATTTTTCTTTTATTTTATTCCAAGAAGTATCCAGAAAGACAGTATTTCCAGAGCCGGGGAAAAGAAACTGACAGGAAAAAGCATTGCAAAAAGACTGGTTAGAGAATGTAAGGGCAGCTGGGTGGCTTAACTGTTTTCTCTGGGCAACTAAATACCAAGCAAAAGACATGTAAAACATATAGGCACTCCTTAAGGCCAAAGTTAAAACATTTTTACGATCAAACAACCCCAACTGTTTCTCAGGAGTGTCATCCACTATCCACCTTATCTGAAAGACCTGATCTATCACTACTAATCTACCACTAAACTATTGTAAAAGAAAAGCTTGAAGTTGTGTAATATTGTTGGATAAAACAAACAAAACACCTCCTAGAGCCTCAATGTTACTTTTGTGTTCTGAACTTTTGCCCACTTTATAAATCAGAAATCAATACCCTAGGTAATTAAATTACTGTGTCCACTCCTTCTCTGTACAAAAATGCCCTATGTTTTAATATAACATATTTTTCTAGTGAAAAAGAATACACTGGGTCTAAGGAGAAAATAAATTCTTTCATATTTGAGCACTTCAGAGTCTAGCAGCTAAAAATTTAGTCTATTAGTATTGCAATGCAGTGAAAATCTTTGAATGGGCAGTGCTTGTGAGATGAAGGTAACTTTTTTTGGACAAAGAGGAACATAATAACAGTAAAACAAGCCTACTGCCTTGTATTGTTTATATTTTTTGACAGTCACAGCTACCACAAGGATACTCTTACTTTAGAAAAGCACTTACCAGGCATGTCTGTGGCTGAATGGTGAAAGCTCTAATAGGACATTGCCACACAGGAGGGCTTATGGCCACCTGGTACATTTGGATCCACTGCACCCTAACAAAGGCTACAATATACAGGGGTATTAAAAAAATAAATATTTCCTTAAAGATATAATTGGAATATTAAGAGGATAATAACCTCTTGTGCTACATATCACTTGCTTTTGTTTTTCTCAATTGATGCATACAATACTAGAGTTAATACAATTTTCCTGCTGAGATAGCAAGTACTTCTCCTTTCCAAAAAGTTGATCAAATTGGGTGGCTAGCTCAGTTAGCCAATTAGGAATAAATATTAGACAGTATTTATGGAAAAATTCCTTGTTTTCAACTGTAGTGCTAAATAAGCAGAGAGTTGTAATTTTTCATATTTATCTAGGAATCTAGTAAAGGAATTTTTTGGTTTGAATTTCTGTCTTTTTCAGAGGCCATTTAGGAAATCCATTTCCTCACACTATTTTTTTTCTCATTTTAATTCACATATCTGAATAAGCTTTCATGCTGTTTTGTGACAACTTTCACCTGAATTGCATGATAAAACACCACTGTGTGTTAAGTTACAAGACTGCCCATCTTAGAAAACCTACTTAATACTGATATGCAAATCCTTGTACTCTGTTTTCAGGCAAGCACCGTGCTGAGTCTCTGTAGTGTTGTCCAGGATAAAAACATATGTGAAAATGGAAATAATAAATTAAATTTTTGAAGTTATACACTTTAATAGTAGCCTTTCTATCCAAGTAAAAGTCTCTGTACTGCCTAATTTAAGAACTTTTGGTTTTTACACTAGACTAATTTGAAAATTGCTTTAAAGCCAACAATATTCTAAGGGCTTAATATCCTTTTTTAAAAAAATTATTTCACTTTTAAGCCATTTAAACTAATAGCATGTTTCATAGACCAACAGGACTTTGTCAGATATTAGGATTCCCAACCAGTGACATGTAGCTATTTATTTCCCAGGGCAGTACAAAGTCCACATGCTTGGAATACAGTCATTTTTCAGAGGCAAAGTGTACAAAAATCAGCTCATCAGAGAGTTATCAAATGTTCTGTGCCTGCTCTGACCCTTATTCTTTTGTTTTGAGGGCTTCTATGTGGTCAGAGATGTCCTGGCCATAGCCAGCAGTGGCAGAAACAAGGAATATCTCTCCCTAGATTCCCTACCTAACTTAGAGAAAACCAGAAAAACACCTTTCCATCTTGTCCAAAGCCAAGGCACCTTGTAAGGAGTAGGGACACAAACACTCAGCTTTTACCAGAGGTTTCTGATTAACCCCCAAACATATTTTAGAAGTGTCACTTATCTTATCTTTGTTAGTAAATAATAAATCTTGATTAAGTCAGATGTTCTCATCTAAATAGATTCCCTAGTCCACCAGNAGAGGTTTCTGATTAACCCCCAAATATATTTTAGAAGTGTCACTTTGGTGAGGACCCCTGCAGCAACGCTTATCACTGCAATGGGTCTCTATAATCAGCAGTTCATTCAGTCTCCTTAGGCACAATAGCCTTCCAAGAAAATGAAATTTCTCCCTCTCACATGATCCTGTTGAATAAGTCTACTATCTGTAGTATATAATGCTCTATAAAATGGTCTGAAACTCATATATTTCTTCTGAACTAGCTGTCTTTTGTCATTTTCTATTCCTAACTAATGGGGTTTATAAAATACCTATTTTCTCAAGGTTTTCAGCTAGAAGTTTATCTGCCTTGGCGCCTTTTGGAGTACTTTGTTATATTTATCTTATAGTTTGTTCTGCTTTACTAATTTGTCATAAATTCAGTTAATCTCAAACATTCTAACCTGTTGTGTAATTCGTTGATTTATTTGTAATTTATCATCTTATATTTGAACACCATGACTGAAAAGATAGTCAGATAGTCCATGGATTCTGGGTTGTTGGGTTTTTTTTGTTAGTAGTTTAGTTTTTTACAGATGGATAACTTTTTAAAAACACTACCCCTTATCACTGCTTCACCTGAATATAATTTAGCCATTTGATAATCTATATTGTTTTTAAAATATAAGGACTTAACGCAGGTTCCAGCTGTTTGACTGTCATAAATGCACATTAAATATATAAAATTACAAGTTCACAAACCACTGAGCAACTGGCATTATAAAATGTCAGAAAATTAGAAACATTTTCTTCCCTCCAGTGACAGTCTTGTTTACCTTACTGACAGATTTATCAAAGGAGATCTCCATCAGACATTGTGACTGCTTTGTGCTATGCATTAATCTAAGAACTGAATTATCGTAAACAGAAACAAAACTGAAAACAGCATAGGTGGGCTATCTTAAACCCAACAAAAGAGTTTGTACAAAATTATTTATCCTCTTTGAAAAGAAAACAAGTTAAGTAGAAATAAGTAACAACATAAAAAATTTCCTTGCTTCCAGGACTGGAGAAACTGCATGTTGTGATTTGTTTTAGAGTGAATATATCCTATTCCTCCAGCTCTTTTAACAACAGGTACTTAAATCACATCAAGAATTTCCCATATGTTTTCAAAGGACTTTATTTTTATAGATATTCTACTTATTGAAATCATGCCATACCACATATTAAAATCTTGTTAATTCAGGTGAAGTGTTTGACAGTAAGGGCAATATTTTCATCTACCAAAGTGTACAAGTCATACTAGTTAAAACAATCAAAGTGTTAAACTTTAAATGTTTAGGACTTCAAGATTTATTTTTTTTTAATGTAGGTAATTTCTGTTCTTCCAAGACACACTCACCTGTCTATAACAGCTCCGTTTTGCAGTACTATCAGTCATCGTCTTCTATCCAGTCATCACAAGAATAAGTATTTCTCTATGATAATGTAAAATATGTCTTGATGTCAGTTAAATAAATTCAATTTTTTTTTTCATTGCTGTGCTGTCAAAGCAGCGGATAGAAAGGCTCGGATGAACATTCATCTTTGCTGGTTAAATTCAGAAAAAATTAAGGTGCCTATGATTGTTTTTCACTTTCGGCTCAGACTATACTTGAGTTTGATTGATATATTGAGCATAAGAGAGGTTCATTAGGCAAAAATCTTGCTTCAGTCTGACTTCAAAATGTAACCTGAACAGTGTGTTTGGCAGATTAATAAAAATATGCATTATCCTTACAAAAATACTGGCTTCCCTTAGAAATGTTTGTCTGATTTTTGAGATCTCTTCATGATTTTTTCTCCTGAAAGCAAGGCATATTCATCAGTGCACCTGAGCAGACTAAATTCTCCACTTCACCACAGACTGAGCAGACTAAATTCTCCACTTCAGCTTCACCACACAAAACCTTCCCTTTTATTACTGTGTGATGAAATGCACATACCAGATTCTTCAATGTTAGTACTACTAGTAAGAAGTAAAACACAAAACTTTTTAAGAACTCTGAGATAAAGGCAGAAATGTGCCACCTGAGTCCTTAATAAAAAGTAATTAATTAGTTTTAAAGTATATTTCATTCAACCTTCTTTACTACTTTCCTTTACTAAGGATCCCACTTAACCACATTCACTTTTGAGAGCCCTCTTTAAAGTGAAAGTGGGAGTTTAATATCAAAGTGGAACCCACAAGGATCATAAAAATCTGACTCCTGGCCTGGCACAGGACAACCCTAAAAATCCCACCATGTGCCTGAGAGCTTTGTCCAAACACTGCTTGAACGTAGACAGACTTGGTGCTGTGACCACTTCCCAGGGGAGCCTGTACCAGTGCTAAACAACCCTTTTCCTAATATCCAACTTAAACTTCCCTTGACACAACTTCAGGCCATTCACTTGGGTCCTGTCACTGGTCACCACAGAGAAGAGATAAGTGCCTGCCCCTCCTCTTTCCCTCAAAGGAAGCTGTAGACTGTGATGAGAGCTCCCCTCAATCGCCTTATCACCAGGCTGAAAAAGTCAGGTGACCTCAGCCAGTCCTCATACGACTTCCCCTCAAGGCCCTTCATCATCTTCATTGCTCTCCTTTGGATGCTCTATAACAGTTTAATATCTTTCTTACATTGCAGTACCCAAAACTGCATACAATATTCAAGGTGAGGCTGCACCAGTGCAGAGCAGAGTGGGACAATC
>VYXB01009757.1:54443-104690 GCA_013397135.1 Pachyramphus minor | reverse complement strand
GGGCAGGGAAACCAGCATAATTTTTCCAAGCAGAGAAATGAAAAAAAAATTCTCATCTTTGCAACATGGTGGCACATCAGATTTGTCTCAGATATATTTTTCTTCTTCTAGCTCCTCTCCTTCTGTGGATGTGCTAAGCATCTACCCACAGCTTTCAACCAGAGCTGTAGCAGCTGCCTCTTGGCAAGATTCTATTCTCAGACATAACCATTGTACCTGGGGAAGCAGGTGGTTGCTAGTTCAATGTGAATTTCAGGATTCAAAAAAAAAATGCTCTCTCTAGAAGTTAGCTAAGCCAAAGTCTTTCAAAATGGAAGACAGCCTGCTCATCACAGAAGAACTGCTTGCCAAATTAGTTGTCTGGAAGAGAGAATATCAAGATGCAAGACCTGGCTCTGTGTAGCCAACACCAACAACATGAACATCAATGCTGGATGAGTAGCTATTCTGTGTCTAGCTGCCCTAATTAATATTGCAAAGCAATGTGCAGTGGTACTGAGATTGATATATTAGCTTAATTGCCACAGTGAGGTCTCTCACTCACGATGCACAAGTTTGAGAAATCAACCTGATTCTGAGATAAAAAAACAGCCTGAATTTGTTTTGCCACATCCTGGTTCCTTGTATCACACCCTGGTGTTGTGTTACTGGTTACACTGGTTATGCAGTCCTCAGTGTGACCAGAAATCCTATCCATCCATTCCAAAATCTGCATATGGTGGCAATGAAATGTTTCTTTCTTTGACTTTTGTTGCCTGATTTTCACTCCTGAAAACTCCCAATTAGCAATATCTACTGCACTAAATAAATACTGCTTGCCTCACATCTCCAGCCTAAACATTCAACTAGTGCCTATAAACTCCACAAATGCAGGTATGTCACAGGCTAATCAACCTACTTGTCAGTTCTTTATACTGTCATGTACAAACACGTATATTACTATACACAGAAATGTTCTAAGTTTTTTGAAAGTGACACTTTCTACAGAAGCTTTGTTTTCTCTGTGATTTAGAAACCCTGTAGCAGTTGACTTTCAAAGTCAGGCAAACTATTATTGTCAGAGCCTTGAATGTCTCTAATTTCATTCTGCTTTGTCTTCCTTCCAGAAGTCATTAATTAAGGACATTATTCTGAAGCACTAATGCCTAAACACGCCAATGAAAATTCAGTTAAATGACTCAGCTTCTGAGAACAAATTTGTTTCTTTTCAAACAAAGCATTAGGCCTTCATGGACGCAGAAAAGCAAAAGATTTAGAACAATCTGTTCAGATTTTGTGAGCAATTTTTAAGCTTTGCTTGCTGCCAGTTAGTCTGTGGCTTTCTCAACCTGCTGAAAGCTAGGCATACATCACTATCTATTGCTTTTTATCCTGAGTTCATAAATCACAACTTTATTGATGGCACTTGCCACTGTAACATGCTGGCTTCCTGTAACATGAATTGTCTCTCATCTTCCTATGAAATACTTATTTTTTTAGTTTGCTGCAATCCAGGGCAGGGACATAAGGAAAACAGATTAGATCCACAAAGCATATATCTTGTCAGTGTCTCTAGAATCTAAAGAGAATGGACTGTTTTATTTCCTGGATTCATGGATCACTAATGAAGTATAATTGTATCTCCATGACGGTTTCATGCTAATTGAAGGAGTCTACAGAGGAAACCAGCTTTTAATGGGCAGTTAACATTAGTCTTCTTTCAAGGTAGTTCCAGCTATTTTTTCACCACTGTTTCTATCATTTCATCCTTTCAGAGAACACATAGACATAGGAATAATGAGAACACAATACAGCTGTTATATAAATATTAATCTTTTAATATCTTCTTACAAAGACATCATGTTTTTTATTGGATTTCAATTTTCACTAGCTTTCCTGCACTGGCATAAATTCAGCCTCATGTACTGTCATGATACACAGTTCTAAGGGATATTTTCTATACGTTCTCCTGTTCATTTTCTTTGTGAGGCCTAATACAGTAATAAAAGTGGTGTCTTGGTCTCTTCTATGGATGATCACTGCGCATCAAGGACCTAAAGACCTACATAAGACTTCACCTGAGTAGGCACAGGTCTATGTGGTGCTGTGCTGTGTCCAGCATGGCCTTCATGTTGTGTTATACTGCACAAATCCTCAGCCACAGGATGAGATCAGCCAGCTCACTGTAATGGGGGAACCTGCAGGCAGCTTCCACTTTTTGACAGTGATTACACCGCCCGTGTCACATTACCTTCACCTAAAAGTGCAGCAAGAAGTTGAAACAAGAGTTGTTCTCTTGTAACATAATTATATGAAAGCTCAAATAACAAAAAGGAGATACTTCATTCTGTGGGTGGATCTGCACAGCTTCACATGGGAAAATCAATCCAGGGTCCACCCAATGCTGCAAGAACATGGAGTTCCCAGTAGCTAAAGAGATATAAGATATATCCACTAACCATATTATTCTTCTTATTCTGTCTAAACTGCTATTTTATTAAGCCATTTATTATTGAGCCTTGCCTGCTGAGATCCAAACAGAACCCTCTATAATGTTTCTCCCTCCCACCTCCTCAACCACCTGCCTGGGAAAGAACAGGTCCATTTACTACTTCTGGCTTCTTTTTTTCATTCTGAAACTGTTAATTACGGATACAAAGAAACAAGTCAAGCCTTTTCCCGTTATTTTTCCCCCATCTCCTCAGACAAACTGATTATTCTGTATCTGAGGTTACACAATAGAGATTTTGGAACTCTATTGATTTGAAAAGAGGAAGCTGCAAGGCAGAGGTGGTATTAGCTAGGTTGCCTTCTTCATGAAATGAAGGGTTAAGACATTGAGCAGTATCTTCTTATACTATGACAAATTCGTTCATTTTCATTACATCATTGTAACCTCAGCAGTTATATTTCTGAGGCAACATAAATTAGTTTAATGTGGCTGTACATGTAATTCACAGCTTTTTAACTTCCTTTGCTTGGCTACAAGTACAAGCATAATGTAAGCCAAAGTCTATCCTGAAATGTCTTCTAACTCCATGCTTTGTTTTTCTCTTCCAAGGAAGAGTTCTCGCAGCACTGTGATTAACCACAGTCCTTCCTTCACCTTCCTTTTATCCTTTTATGGAGAAGAGAAGGCTCAGGGTGAATTTCATCAACAGTGCAAATATTTGAAGGGTAGTTGCAAAAAGGACAGAGCCAGGGTCCTTTCAGTGGTGCCTCATGACAGGACCAGAGGCAGTGGACAGAAACTAAAACACAGGAAGTTCCCTCTAAACATCAGAAAACTCTTATTTTACTGTGAGAGTGACTGAGCAGCAGCACAGGTTGATCAGGGAATTTGTGGAGTCTCCATCTTGGAAATACTCAAAAGGTGTCTGGACACGGTCCTAGACAACCAGCTCTAGATGGCCCTTCTTTGAGCATGGGTTTTGGGCCAAGTGACCTTCAGAGGTCCTCTTCAACCTTAACCATCCTATGAATTCTCATCCTTGGCAGAAAATCCCTGTCCCTCCTGGTTTACCTCTTCCTTTTTTTGAAAGCTGAACTGAAGAGCTTCAATAAACTGTACTCAACAGCTTGTGAGAAGGACAAACTTTAAAAGTCTGAAATTCAATGACTTGTGTTATCACAGTAAATCACGAACACATTTAGAAAAACTTTATATATAGTAATAGTTGCTAGTTACTAGTAATAGTATCCAAGTTTGCAATAGAATAATCCCTCTTTTGACAAACAGCTATCTACCCCTATCACATAAACTTTTTCTCATTTACCACATCCTAGGAGCTAGAAAATCTGCTGGCCATTTTAGAGGGATAAAATATTTGTAGGTTCTAGGAGATGATTCCTCATGCCACATATTCCAACATGTGCTTATTTATATCTTTGATATGCAAAGCCCCCATACATCACTGTTGCCAAAAATCTTCAGAGGTGTCACAAGTTAAAGCACCGTAAGAATAAGTATGCTTAGGCACATGCAACTTTGTTTTTAGATTCTGTTCTGGAGTGATCACCTTTGAGTATATCAAGGTACTAATAAAAAAAAAAAAACATAATCAGTTTGTCAACTTACAGAAAATACATACATTTAAGAAACAGACAGTGTTTAAGAAATTCCTTCAAAATATTTTTTTTTTCAGATAACCAGTTATACACACATTCTTGAGTGTACCTGGTAAAAAAAGAATACATGCTTTCAGACATCATTTCATTATTTCAACATTTACATTGACTTTTTCAAAAGAGTGTTATTTTAGTTCTGTGGAAAAACTATAAACTCTCACCATTCTGTGCTTTACACTACTTACTTGGAAAGTATAACTTGCCTACACCTCCATAGTTGACTGTGTAACAAATTAAACTTCACTCTTTTTCAACACTTTGGAGTTTTTATTATTTTTGTAGAGGATTATGGAGGTGGCTCTGAGTGAATCAAATTATGCTCCAAAAGCTTTTGAAGAGAAGTTCAGTCTCTCCAGGCACTCAGAATTCTCTTCTGTAGGCTGAAGAATCTGACGGAAAGATTTAATCAGGTTTAATCAGGATTGACCTCCCTTCCAGGATTCAGATTTTCTGAAGTAGATTAAAACATTAACACAGTCAGTAATGTATATAATTAACAGGAAAATAATTCTATGATTTTGTTTTCTCTAGGAACTGTGTGAATAATCTACATTTCTAAATGTGCAGGCATAATTTAATGCCACTGCCCTTCATCATTTAATAGTTCTGTAAGTTATTACAATTTCAATGAAATATCACATTTAGAATTTACAATTCAAAGATATAAAGTGGACAATAAAAGAAAAAAAGTAGATAACCAGTCATGACAGTAAAAATTAGAGTAGGCATTGAAAGGGCAGCAAACACCATAACTATTTCTTCATGGAGGGAATTTGTGCTTTTCAATTTTTCTTGTCTCAGTGATTTTAGCTCCCCGGGAGATGCTGTTTCACTTCATCAGCTCCCAATTCTACAGTTAAATTCCTACTGCATGAAGCCCATAGCCCCAGTAAAGTCAATAGAGCTTTTCTTGGGCACTACACTCAGCTCTATGCTATCAACTTGAAGAGTGAGTATCATTTTGGCTGCCTAGATATACAAAGCAATTCCAAGGATCTGAAGGAAAAAGCTTCTTAGAATTGCAGTAGCTGGAATTATTACTAATAGTTTATTAACAAGCTAAAATTTTGTTTTGAAGGCCCCATAACTGTCTGAAACAAACGTTGCTGAAACTTTCCAATTACATATTTAATACATACATTTATCTGATAAAAACCAGTGCCACCTTAATGTTCATGTTTTTTCTTTAAAAAACTGATATGCTGTCAATCTAAGTTCCACTGTAGCCTCATTCCCCCCACAGAAAGGTAATCACATTAAGTCCAAATTGCATTTGTTAGCCCTCAACCATGCAATGCCATCAATTCATCTTTGTATCACTGCCAAATATTTACACTCAGATATCCATTTTCAAAAAGCACATAAACTTAGGTCCTCTGATTCCCTGTTGCAGCAAGATCTCTCTGGCCATGTCTGGGAGATGCTTTCACTTTTGGCTATCTGATTTCAGAAATGTCTCAACCTGATGAGAGAACCAAATGCTTTATTTTGAGTCACTGGAGACTGTTAGTCTGCAACAAATGCTGAAAATTATTTTCAAGATAATCCTCAAAGCTATAAAAGCTAGTATATAGTCTATTAGTATATTATTAACAGGTGTCTCTTAGTGAAATCAGCTGTTGCTCCCTACCTTTACAAACCAGTGTGAATATAAATCATGCCTTACAACCAGCTTTGAAATTGGACTATAGTATCCATTGTTATATTGGTCTCCATTTTACACATGAATTAGCATGACCTAATGAGCTGGTTTTGGCATTTAACACTCCCATCCAAAACGCTATGTAACTCAACTTCTCTAAATTATTATCAGGTAAGTCATTTTCTGTAAATTGTAGGCCTTACTTATAATCTTGATCTTTCCCTTTCAACTGAAGCAATCAATTTCCTGTTTTTCATGTTCTTTTCACCCAACTAATTCAATTCTTAATCACTTAAGTAATATCATGAACTCAAATAAATTACTTGCAGTGGGGAAAAAGTTCAAACACATTTCCCATCACATGTAGTGATTTAGTCCAATCAAATTTGTGTGAGTACAGCTGGAGCATGGCTTGCATAACATAGCTAACATCAATAGGGCTTCGATAACATCGGTTCGGTGAATGAATCACTGTAAGGCTTTGACCTATGTGAGTATTTTCCACATGACTGTTCAGTATTTGTTTGCTTAAGTAGTGTTGCAGGGTTTTCTTAACATCTGTTTCTTCATATGCTGAGTTTTTTGGGAGTTGTTTTTTTTTGATATTCAAGATTCTTGCAGGTGATACAGATTAACTTTATCTACTAGGCTACGCATTTTCACAAATCAGCACCAGAAGCAGCCACGGGAGGGTTTTCCTAACAATTCTTTCAACAACATAAGAATATGTGACTTTATTTTTTAATTCTGTTTCCTGTCGAAAATATGTGCATGTAAAAATATGCAAATTAAAAATAATGGTTCTTATTTTCACTTTCTGAGCTATAGATCTAAATCTAACTTTGTGAAAGACTCACTCAGGTTAACACTTAAAACCCTTCCACGGGCAGAATTTCCAGAAAGCTTTCTGTGGCTATGAACTTACTCAAATACATCATGAACCCAGAAAAAACTGTCACTGACATAGTGATGGACAAGTTACTTCTGTGAAGTGGCAGAGCCTCCACAAGTGTGTCTTTACCCAATATCTGATTGAATTAGTAAACTTAGCTATTAATCATCTTACTTGATTACATATATACAAAAGAGGTGTTGTTCCATTCCAGTCCCTTTATATATTATTGTACAAGCAGATTTTTATGTATTATTGTATAAGCAGGTTTTTATATATTATTCAAGTTGCTCATAAACTGTTAGCAGTTCAGACACATATAAAATATTTATAGATGCAAGGAATGTTTCATGAAAGCCTTCTCAACTGACAAATTCTTAACTACTGAATGCAACTAATTCCAATACATGGTTTAATGTGCCTTGCAGCTGACTTTTCAGTGAGTCCTTAAGGCTCTTCTCAGTGGTGCCAAGGAAGAGGACAAGAGGCAGAAACAGATGCACGGGAAATTCCACCTGAATATGAGGAAGAACTTCTTTCCTGTGCAGTGACCAAGTACTGGAACAGGTTGTCCAGAGATGTTGTGGAGTCTCCCCCACAGGACATATTCAAGAACTGTCTGGATGCAATCCTGTGCCATGTGCTTTGGATGACCCTGTTTGAGCAGGAAGGTTGGACCAGACAATCCACTGTGGTCCCTTCCAATCTGATTCATTCTGCGATTCTGTGAACATCAAATGTTAAAATTGCTGGATAATTTGTAAAGATTTTTTTTTTATGTTTCAACTATGAGTACTTCATTTTGTTTGAAATTAAATTAACATGAAAGACTTAATACTTTCAATCATCTTGTTCTCTGAACCATAAAAAAGTAAGATTTTTTAGTAAAAATATCGGATTTTGAACCAGGCTGTATTGAGCTCCTTTTGAATTCATACACAGAGCTTTCTGCTGAAACATCAAGTAAGGTCCTTTTTGGATGGTCACCTTATTATCTTGAAATATAGGTATCTGTCAAAAGTACTTGAGAGCCAATGCGGTTTCAGAACCAATAGGAGTATGACAGACATGGTATTCGTGCTCAGACAACTGCAAGAGAAGTGCAGGGAACAGAACAGAGCACTTTTGTGTAACCTTTGTTGATCTTACAAAGCTTTTGATACTGTGAGCAGAAAAGGTCTATGGCAGATTCTGGAATGCTTAGGGTGTCCACCCAAGTTCCTTGAAATGATCATCCTGCTCCATGAGGACCAGCGCGGACAAGTCAGATGTGGTGATACACTCTCTGAGCCCTTTCAAATAACCTTGAAACAAGGCTGTGTTCTTGCACCAACTCTATTCGCACTCTTCGTCAGCATGATGCTCCAAAGGGCCACAGCAGATCTTGATGAAGAACACGGGATCTACATTCGTTATCGGACCGACAGCAGCCTATTCAACCTGAGGCGACTGAAGGCCCACACCAAGACCCTGAACCATCTCGTCCGTGAGCTGCTTTACGCTGACGATGCTGCCCTCGTCGCTCACACAGAAGTAGCTCTGCAGCGTTTAACATCCTGCTTTGCAGAGGCTGCTGAGCTTTTTGGGCTGGAAGTCAGCTTGAAGAAGACAGAGGTTCTCTATCAACCTGCACCTCAGGGAGTCATCCATCACCCCCACATCTCCATTGGTGACTCAGAACTCAAAACAGTCCAGCAATTTAATTACCTGGGAAGCATCATCTCCTCAGATGGTAAGATCGACAAAGAAATTGACACCAGGCTGGCAAAGGCATACAGTGCTTTCGGTAGACTCTATAAAAGAGTTTGGCGAAATAAACACCTGAAGAAAAGTACGAAGATCAGTGTTTATAGAGCCATTGTGCTGTCTGCTCTTTTGTACGGGTCTGAGTCTTGGGTCATTTACCGCCACCACCTGCGACTCCTAGAACGGTTCCATCAACGCTGCCTCCGTAAAATCCTCAACATCCACTGGACGGACTATGTGACCAATACGTCTGTTCTTGAACAGGCTGCAGTCACAAGTATCGAGGCCATGCTGCTGAGAACACAGCTGCGTTGGGCAGGGCACGTCTCCAGGATGAAGGACCACTGCCTCCCTAAGATCGTGCTCTGTGGTGAACTCGCCACCGGCCGTCGCAAGAGAGGAGCCCCGAAAAGGAGATACAAGGACTCCCTGAAGCAACATCTCAGCCTTGGCCATATTGACCATCATCACTGGTCTGCTCTGGCCTCCAATCGGGAGGCCTGGAGACAAACCATCTATAATGCTGCTGCCTCCTTTGAGAACTCACGCAAGATCACTTTCGAGGAGAAAAGACAACTCAGAAAGAATCGCGTCCAGTCGTTGCTGCCTTGGGAATCTTTCTCTTGTCCCTTCTGCAACTGGACTTGTCTGTCACGCATTGGCCTTTTCAGCCATCAGCACCTGCAGCAAGCGCGGGTAGAGCCCTTCAAAATCTTCATTCGCAAAGCCAAGCCATGATGATGATAACTGCTATCTAAATATGCTTCTTTAATATTTAATAGAACTCCTTTCTGTAAAATGGGACAACAAATGACAAATTCCCTTGGATTTTAAGTGGTCCTCAGGTCTTTTCCAGTTAATACAGGAAACTCTGTGTGGCATTAAGATATGTGAGATTTTTTTCAGCTGAAACGTGAGGAAGAACGTGAGAGTCTCTGGAGCTGCAAAAAGCCAAGTGCAGTAACTGCCAAAAAACATCATGTATATTGTAGGTTGGCTAGAATATAAAGTCTATCTAAAGGGCAGAGGTGTTTAGCTGTGGGAAAGCAGAATTAAGTATACACAAATATTCTCATCGAAGTGTACCTCTTTATCTTGTATTATTTTTTAGAAATATTTTATGGGTTATCACATCTTTATGGCTTCATAAATTCACACCATAAATGTTTTTAAAACTGCTTAAATATATAAAAATTTTATTTTGGAGAGAGATTGAGATTGAGAGAGAGAGAAGGTGATATGCCCTATCTGAGCACAGATCTCAATCCCATTAAAAAGTTCTCTTCATTGTTAGTAGTAGTTTAGTTAAGTGAACCAAGGCTGGCAGAGGGGAAAGCTCTCAGGGTATAGGTCTAGAACCTACATGTTTATGCTTCTATCAATTCAAGAAACCTTTATATAATAGAGGTAAACCAGAGAACACACTTTAATAACAGATGAGAAAGGAAAACTTTCTCATCAGCCCTCTGAGGCAGAAGCCAGTCACGACAGTCATGGCATATTTCTATTTTATGACTTCTTGCATTTAATGAAGAAGAAAAATTTTGAAAGAAGCCAGACATCTAAGTCACACTGAAGGTGGTGTTCAGTTCCCTTAGGTTCTATGGGACATGCTGCCACAAAGATATTTTAATATAGTCATTCCTATTTTATATAATGAAAATAAGATAATACACAAATTCTCACTTATGGTAGCTATTATTATTACTATTATTATTGTTGTTATTATATCTTTCTATAGTTCATCAACTTTTCTTATTATTCTTTAAAAGAAAAAAAAAGGAAAATTCATATATTTTAAAAGACCTGTCATGACATAGAATACAATCAGTGAAGCAGAGGAATGAGCTGTTTACCAACGCAGCTGAAAATCCAGAAAAACAAAGTTTCTGCTTGTTAAAAAACAGTTCTTGCATTTCAGTTTTGAACAAAACAAGTGAATCAGTGTGGCTGAACCGTCAGGCTTTAATTGCTCCAAAAGTCTGATGACAAACAGGGAGAACTGCCAGAAATTCACATGATTTATTATCTTCCTACACTTCGGTTTCAAGCAAATGTAAAATCCCAGAGGGATTCTGAAGCACTCCCTGACAGGCCCTCAGCATTGAATTAATACACAAGGCAAAGGAAAATTTAATGTAGAACATCAGAACTGATTAATGGAAGTCATGTCAGCTGTCAGTCCTCTGCAAACTAACCAGGCAAAATGCTCAAGAAAACTCAGCGCTGCATATGAAGGTTGACAGAAACTTTAAAGGGGATCATAAAAATAACAATAAATTATTATTGAAAAACATAAAAGAGAATAATTGGGATTTTTTTTCTTTCCATGTCTAACATGCATTCATTTGGCCTACCGCCAAGCAATTAGGCTGTTAGTCTACAAGTTCATTCCAATGATTTTTGTTTCCTAATCTCTAGAGTAACTCTTACTTCAAGACTTTTGATTGTTTCTTTAACAGAGTTCTGAAACACTACTGATGTAATAAAGCCCAAGCAATTCTGGGTAAAAATAATCTTATCCGCAGTGTATGAATTTATGACAGGATGAACTAATTCATTTAACCACGTGCCAGGTGTTCCAAGACTGAAGTATTCTGTCTTGGAACAAGTCCTCCTTTAAGTATGCACAAAAATCAAACTCTGTATCCACTGAGTTTTAGGACTTCTTTTCAACATTGAAGTCCTTAGTCATAGTATTGGGCTTTTATGAATACTATTCTGTCAGAAATATTGGACTCTGTTCAGCCCCTCCACTGCACTAGTACCAAGCACGTCTATAGCATGACATCTCCTCTATCCCAGAACAATGTTTCCTTATGGTATTTTCTCACGTCTGTGTGTGTCAGAAGTCAGAGTTCACTGCAGAACTTAGCAGATCCAATACATCTACTCCATCCATTGTTTTTATTTTTTGATGTATATTCTACAGAATCCCACATTTTTCACGATACTACTGGAGATCAAAAGCCAAGCTGTGTGTATCCATGCAACTTATACCCTTATTTATTCACGCCATGTTTTCTCAATGAAAAAGAGCTGAAGCTCACAGACATCTTAACCTAGTGAGGCAGATGGCCACAGGCCAATAGCTGCACTCTGAAAATTCTTCTTGTTCTGCTTGCTAATTGCTCTTCCTGGGTTTGGGTCAGCTCAGCCCTTCAGTAGCTGAATCCATAACTTCCCTGGTGTCATCCAATCCTATAGAGAATTCCCGGCTTCATCAGCCCATTTCCAGTCCTTCTCCAAGCTGAGACAATATGGTGGGCATATGTGAACTCTTACATAGCCCTGCTGTGCTTAGAGACAGTGAGGGACCACAGCTTGTCCTAAAGTTTCAGTGCAAACATGCTGGACAGCCTGGTTCTCACATGGTTCACCAAGTCCCATTTCTGCTTAAGCTTCCTTAGAGTCCACACTTCCCTAGAGTCCACACACATTTTGAAAAACTATAAACATGAAGAATGGATTTCAGTGTATGAGCAGAATATTTCCTTCAAGCTGGTTTTGTCACACCTTTTCTTCATCCCCAGATACCTTGTTTTTCCATTTACTCTTCTTCAAGAGATCACAAATCCAGCTCCAGGGCAACTCAGGCTCCCAGTCACTGGAGATGCCACACTACAGCAAAAGAGAAGTGTTTTCGCCTGGAATTTTCAAGGAAATTTCTCCCACAGAAGAAAACTGACAATAGTATCACATTCCACAAGGGGGTCTTTGGGGACACATCACTTTTGCCTGCACACATTTCAGTCCACAGAGAGAGGTCAGGTATAACAGATCAGGTGTCCACTGTGTTGTGCATGCACATGTCTGAGAAAGAGCCAAGGAGGTGTCCTTTAAGGACCTTTTTTGATTGTGGTCCCTATGAATGAGAGAAGGAAAATTCTAGATAGTAAAAATTGGGACAAATTGCCAGAATGAAGTCTGTGGTGTCTGATATGCTACATTCTTGGGATATAAGACATTAAAACTCATCTATGTACACAAAATTAAGGATTCACACCCAAGTGCCACATGCATGGGGGCTGCTATACTCCATTCAGACACGAAAAGTGCCAAGCTGATGAGGGCAGACATTTTCCAGCATATTTTACTTTACCTTGCCGAGGAAGAGAGAGGTGCTTTATGAGCAGTGGGAAAATGTGGTCTTTTGTATTTCACAGTGACACAGCTTTAAACCCTCTTCCTCTCCCCTACTTATCCTCCCACAGCAGTTTTCTGGAAAAAGAGGAGCTCAGAGATAATTGCCACTAATTTAGGATGGTGGAGGAGACCAGGCATGATGCAGGCAAACTCAACAGAGCTTGATGTTGAGAACCAGTCAAGGGGCCTTAGAACTCTTGGCATGGCCAGGGCATCTCATGGGCCCTGACATGTGCATGTAACCAGAGCACTGTGAGAGCCCTCAGAGATCAGGTGCTCTTTGGCACCTGTTAAGCCTTTAAGCTCTCTTCAAGAGCTTAGGTCTAGGATAAATTTAAACTTAAGTAATTCCCACAGTCTTTGTTTCTAATTCCTCACATTTGTGACAACTAATATCTAATTCTAGCCAAAATACACTCTAAATAAAAACTGCCTAGCATGGTCACAATTGTGTGAGCTCAGAGTAATTAACTGAAACAGCAGAGCAGCTATTAGTTGTAGTTCCATTTACTGATGGATCATTGTTCATTTATAGTAAGTATAAATATGTCTTGGAGTCAGAGATAGGTTCTGTTCTCTCACTGTGGTTGTCAATGCCACCTCTTTATGGCTCTCCTTGACTGTCCTTTGGAGAAAAAGAGACAGATCAAAACAGCATGGCAATCAGGGCCTACAGCCTGCTCCTATTTCATGACTGACTGACATTGAATTTCCTGGAGAAGAATCAGATCCATGCTCAGAAGAGAGTCCCACACACACTGTCTGCAAAAGTAGCTGGGTAGCCACAAAGAGTTCCTGTCTCTCCCCAGGCATACTGGTGAAACTTCATACTGTTAAACTACAAGGGTCAAATGTCAGCTCTCAATGAGCCAACTCAGTCCAATGGCTTCCTTAAACCTCGTGGAAAGTCTGTGCTCCTTTTGCACAGGGAGGCTACTACCACTGTTACAGCCTGTAAGTCATGCCCATCGCTGGCAGAGGCTAACATTGGATGGACATAAAACTGACATCTGCCTGTGCCTTGATTTTGATTTCCACAAGCAAACCCAAATACCAAACTAAATATCCTGCCAGACATGTTCTTGTACAACCAGGCATGTTATATTCTTCAGCCAGCACATCAGATGCTCTCAGGGTAATCATGTCAGTGAAATTAAGCAAACACTTCACAGAAGAATAGACTCATCCGGATAATCTACAAAGATTAGGCAGTTGCCAATGGATGAATATTTTTCACGGAATAATCATTCTCTCTCTAATCCTCAGCTCTGTGTCTTAGGGTTAAGATAATAGAATACCTGCCAAAAATGAGCATCAGAGTTAAAAATCATAATTCTACTGGCTCAGCTCACTGGCTCAGCAGAGTTAGCAGTTGTACCACTCATAATATGATCCATGCCTCTAGTAATGCAATCAACAGATAATTTTCTCTCTTTTGAAGATGCAAATATCACCTTTCTCCTTTTACCCTTCCTTTCCAATGGTCTACCTGCTCTGGAATTTAACCAGTAAAGTAATTGAACTCCAAACATGTATTCAAAGTTGCTTTTGATTTTGAAGTCTGCTTGTCTTTAAGACCTGAAGTGTGCCCAGACCTTTGTCTAATTTTTCCAAATGAGGAAGAAGGTGGCCTCTACCATACCAACTAGAAAGCAACACAGTGAGGACCTATTGACTTATATCATTTTAAAGCTATTTCAGGATCAAAACAGGACTCATAGACTGTTTATTTCAACAAAAGGGACAAAAGGGGCATTTGCTATCAAAACTGTTTTCTGAAGCCCCAATGTCCAGATGCAAATGAGCTCTGCAGGGATTTAATTTCTTCCAGGCTGGATACTTGTAATTATTTCACCTTATACTGACTCGAGATTAAGTTGTTGTCCTGAAGCAATTTGTCAAGGAATTCAGTACTTAATTTTAACTCCCTGTTGCATCAAATAGTCTATCCTGCCTATTTTATGGAAAAATTGTTCATTTGTTTGGTTTTTACTTATTAAATATGGTATTTAAAAAAAAAAAGTGAGGATGTGCTGTACAACTAGTATACTGGGATAATTTTAAGATATCTGCACAAACCAGTGAAATGGCATAAGCAATTTTCACACAGCTGACTTGGGGGGAATTAAAAAAAACCAAAACGTTACAAACTGTAGATGTATGAATCTCAGTCAACACAAAAAGCTGTAGAGATCCTAATGAGCCATAGGAGAACAAAGCTTGAGGGGATATGTTAACTAACACATCAGCCAGCAGGACTCTGCAGACAGAGCTGACAGAAACAAGTCTGTGCTTAGTGACCAGATGACTGTGACCTTGCTGCTGCAGTTGGTTTGTCTTCAGTCACCTTTCCAGGGTGCCAGTGTGTAAGGTAACATGCAGAGAGATGAAAGCTTGCACAGCCAACACAGCACTGCTCTCTTTCCTCCTAATGCACAGGGAGGATGTGCACACCCAGCAGCCTGGGAGCCTGCTAGCTTCAGTCTTCTGACACTCTCTTCAGCTTCATAGGCACTTCATTTCATCCTTGGCATGATAGCAAGAGACCTCCAGCAGAGTTCTAATTTTCTCTTCTGCCTGATGACCATTTACAATGTTTAATCCTCCTATACCTCTTAATGCAGCTGACTAGACCAGAAAACCTCACCAAAGTTTTTGTTTTCAGGCAGAATGTGTAAAACAGTTTTAATCCATATTTTTAATTTTGCACCAAAAAACCCTCTAAGTGAAATTTAAGGTCTTTGAAACCAAATGAAGGTGCAGAATATAGGAGTAGTATGACAGATGACAGAGGTCTGAAATATACTCAGCTGCTCTGAATTTTGCTAAGCCTTCGTTCTGGCAAAGCTGTTGAGTTGGACAGGACAGCCTGCAAAGCAGGAAATGAAATGGAATTTGCGTTAATTTTATTTCATCATCTACAGCAGATGTTCAGGTGTTGTGATGCACAATTTCAAGCAAAGATGCTTAAAGGGTGTTTATCACAGAAGCTCATCACAAAAGCCTACTATTTATAATGGCAGCTAAAGGCAGTAAAGTGTATCTAAATAACAAGAATCAAAAGATTCAAAGAAACAGAGTAACTAAATCATTCTCTCCTGATTGCTGACACACAGATGCCACCTCTGCATTTTATCTCAACTTATCTCAGTCTCATTTAACACCTTTATCCTAGTCATAAGAAAAGAGAAACATATTTCTTTCTGAAACTATTTGCTCACTTTAAACAAGAAAAATATCTGTACAGAACGAAAAAAAAAGGTAAGATTTTTGTACAGACACTACTTAACAGAAGTCTGATATTAGCAGAAATAGGAGCAGTTTGACTCCAGAGATTCATTGTATTCTAATGCAGCCACCAAAACGTAGCAAATATCTTTTATCTGCAGTGCTATGATTCTTAAAAGGATGGGTAATTTACGTGTAAATTAGTTCCATGGCAAATACAATCAGAGTGTTTGTACATTTTTTTTCTTTTATAAATCTGTGAAGGGCTCTTCTCATACTTTACACTGAGAAAATTTAGCTCTGAAAAGAAGCTCAGTTTACTGACTTAAAGCAAACTAGAAATGTCTGCTTTTGCTTTTGCTTTTCTTATTACAAAATTATTTACAGCAAATTCTGCTACCTGATTTACTTGGAACAACTGAATGCTGCTGGGTGTTCAGCATATTCAGGAGGAACAGTGTCAGTCAAAACTGGCTACACAGACCTCAGAGGAGGATCCTGACCACAAACTATAATGGCAAAGTTTTGTTGGTTGGTTACTGTTGTTGCTACTTTTTTTACAGAAGATCACATAAGAGAAGATAGTTTGGGTCATCCAGCCTACCCTCTGCACTCTAAACTTCTCCCTGCATCATTCTCACTAACACCATATTATCTAACCTGCTCAGCAGTGCTGCAGCCACCCCAGCTATCACCTGACCGCTTCCTCAGAGCACAGCTTCTGTGGCACTCTGCAACCCCACAGCACCATGACCACAGGGAAGGCACCTCTCAATACCTGTAAGCCTATAAGCCCCACCCAGGGATATAGTCATAATTAAATAAGACAGATATCTGCCACTGCAGTTGTATACTGTCATGCCCTGAGAGGCAATGGGCAATCCCTTGTGTCCTTCACCCTCTGCCCATGTGTATGTGCTTCCTACGTATTTTCATCGGCTGTGCAGAGCCGCTACCTTTTCCAAATAAATCTATACCTTTCTCCATGCCCTAGCTTTAGATCACAGAGGACCAAACAGGCTACCCCAACAGAGAGGTTTATTGTTCAGTACACGACACACATATTGGTATGGGAAATTTGCACCACCAAAAACACAGTTCCCCTTTCAGTACAATCTGCAACATTTGTTTTCTTAGGTTGAGTGACTAATATCAATACAGGGAAAGTTATTTAAATATTTTTAGAGATATTTTAAATACCTGTCAGGTGTTATTTTGCTCTTGTTCATTTTCTGCAGGTAAAAAGCAAAAGTCATGGAAGAAAAGATGCAGAAAAGAATGCTGCACATTTTGTAAAACACATACTTACATGTCTTACAAAAAATTTTATTGGTCCTTAAATGAAATGAAATTACAACTTGGTAATAGTTAATAATTGCTCCCTAATGCAAAATAGATGTGGAAGAGACCCCCAGAGGCTGTCTAGTTCATGTCCAAACAAGATAACAATATTCAATGTTTCTAATTCATGTTTCAAGTGAAAGACTGCAGTATCCAATATCTTCTTAGTACAGAGGACCACTGCTTAACAGAGCTGATTAGAGGTCTTTTACCCTGATGTTCAGCCAGAAACACCCTTCCTATCATTTATAAACCACCACCTTTCTTCTACATACTCACATGCATGCAAGGCCATTAATTCCTTTTTCTTTTGCATCTCGTTTGCATATTTGTGGAGTGTTACCATGTTGCCATCTCAGCCTTCTCAGCGCTTCAGTCACAGGCCAGATTTTCTGTTCTCACTGCTCCATCCTTGCCTTACAGTTATCCACATGAAGTCACATGTTTGCCTTTTTCCAGACAAAGTATCCATTTTGCCAGTTAATCTAAATTCTAAATACTGTCCATCCTAGTTTTTCCTCTTGCTTGCCTTTTACAATCCACACGTGAAATAAATGTATTCCTTAATAACATCAGTGATGCAAGTAGTGACTGAGACTGAAAAATGTGTTTAGAACATAATTTGAAATATTTTCTCACTTTGACCGGGAGCTTTTGGATTCATTTTGTAAGCACAGTTCCCCAGTCCCTTTTTTCATGTCACAGCAATTTGAAGATATTTTTGCCTAGGGATTTTTAGCAGAACAAAATATGACTGAGAGCAAACCAGTTTATTAAAGTCAGTTGGGTTTTTTCTCTATCTGAAAAGCCTACTTTTCTTCATAGAAAAAAATTTAGTTGATATGACATTTTCTTCAAAATCTATCTGGCTGTTATTTGTCATTTAGGTATTTTTGAAGCTTTTTGATTATTTCTTCTGCAGTCATTATAGACATCAAAGTTAAGCTGACTGGTCTGTAATTTCCTTTTTCTTTTTTACTATGTCTAAGGACAGGTAATACATTTGCCCTTTCTGAAATGCCATAATTTCTGAATCAGTTTACAGAATAATAGTTAATGGCACTGACAGTGTTTCTGTTTGTACTTGAAAAATTCTTGAAGAAAGTGCAAGTCCATTCAGTGCATAGACAGTAACCTATCCAAATAATCAAACATATTCTCTCACTAGTCTATTGTTCTGGGTTTCCTGTCACTGGTGCCAATGACATTATCCATATGATCAATGCACACTCCATGTGATGGCCACAACAATGCTGAATAAAAAAGTCGTTCCCCCTTAGCATGATCTGCAACTATCTGTTTGGTTTTTTTAAATTATTTCTTGGTCTTCTCCTTACTAGTAGTGTACTTATAAAATGTATTCTCGTTACAGTTTACATCCCTTCTACTTGCATCTCAGCACTCCTGGTGCTGTGCATATGAGGCCTTCTTATCCTCAGTATCAGTTCCCCATTTTGTTTAGGCCTCACAAGCATTCACGATGTAGTAAAGTTTTTTTCCTTATCCATCCCTTGCACAGATATTGCATACATTTCTTTCTTTTCTGAAGCTGTTAACTCTCTTGAAATCTTTTTCCTTGACCTTCCTTCTGCAGAAAGGTTATGACCTGGCTTTTTAAAGTCTTTCTATTTCTTTATTCTTTTATTGCTTCTCCTTTCTTTCCAAAAGCATATGCCTTTCATCTTTAAATTTCCATTTACTTTTTCCCTGTTATTCATAATCAAGAATAAAAAGTTTTAAATACTTTCTTTCGAGTTCTGTGCAGTGTCAAGAAATTGCTTTCAGCATACTGCAAAAGCTTTTCTTATGATTTGGTTAAAACTGCAGCTCAATTGACTAATAGTTTCTGATGGTCCTACAGCATTTGATCTCATTGCCTTCCCTCGAGGACAGCCAGAAGTGCCTTTTCAGTTGCTGTTTGGTGGTGCTCCTTGTGCCCAGGATAGCCTCTCTGATGATCCTCATCACCTGATAGCATTGCAAGAACATGCACAATATAAGAAGTTCATGTGCCTGAAAAGAAGGAAGAAAGATACTCCAAGCTTTCCAAGCTAAGAGTATGTGCTGTACCATCTCAAAGCTACCCAGTTCAAAATAAATTTGGGCTCTCACCCAATCTGGAAGTCTTTCCTGCCTAGCAGAGTAGAAGCAACCTGAATATCCAGTAGGCTCTTTCACTGAGAGATGTGCAACTTCTATTTTTTGGAGAAACTTTAGTTTTAGAGAAAATGGGACCAGCTGCTTTACGTCTTTAAAATGATTATCACAGTTGACCCTTGTAAGGACTGTCTCATTTTCTCCTCATTTCGTTGGTAGCAGAGACTTTCACTGGTGCTTGTTTACATCCCTATCTCCCCTTTGCCTATTATATATTCTTAATTATAAAGCAATGTATTTTCCTCCTTTTATCAATCCAAATGTCTTGAGTCAATGTATATCAATATTGCAGTCATGTGAGTTATTCCCTAAAGCCTTTTCTATGCCAATTAGGTAATAATTTTAATTATGTGCTGAGATTTCTATGCCTGCTCTTCCTAGAGACACGGTATTAAGCATGTGCATCAATAAAACCTTCTGTTCAATTTTTCAATATTTTAGCTTCTCCATTTTTACTAAATTTTTTCATTGCCCTTGCCTGGATATTAAGGTGTACACTACGCAATTGTTGGTCTCTTTTAACCCTATAAATGTCCCTGAATGAGAAAACTACACAGTAAATGCACAAAAAAGTTACATTTAAAATTTAAGGTGGCAGTTATAATACATTTTAAACATATGTCAACCTAATAGGGTTTTTAGTGCTTGCTTTAAAGAACAGAACACAGACTCATAGAAAAAAAAACAGAGAATTTTGCTTATGCAAAAGGAGAGGCTTCAAATCTTCATTAATACGGCAGTTACCCAGAGCATTAAATTCAGTTTCCTGAACAAAAAGGCACACTGTTGAAAGACCAGGGTAGAGTGGTTGATGCTCAGTTTGTTATATTTTTTACTGGCTTTCACAGTGATAAAACAATTTACATCAGTTCATGTTCTCTTTCTATGTCACTATTGTCTAGTTTGTATCTAATTTCCAAGATGTCAGACATAAGCACTTTAAGACATTAAGTGTTCTTTAGCCTGCAATCTCTTTAGTGTTCACTAGTGACTGAATAAAAGACAATGCTGCAGGATAAGACACTAACACAATTCTAATTCACTTCTCTTTGTTTAATTTTTGACAAGCAGTGGTTTCTAGTAAAAGCATCCTCTCTGCATGTTTTCTCTTCAGATTTTAGCTGTAAGATTTTCACTTGAAGTAAACCAGCATTATATCAAGGAAAATTCTGTAAGTAGTGGTTATGAATGAAATATGGTAACTAAACGTACAGAATACCTAGTGACAGATTCTGCTATCAGTACTCCAAAAAGGAAAGATTTACAGCATCATGACATGTAAAAAATAATAATATTTGTGTTAAACTGAAAAAGCTAAACAAAAAGCTGAAGGGTTTGGTATTTCTGAAATGGTATCTCAAGTGTTATTGAAGCCACTGGAGTTGTAGGGGTGCTACTAAGAGAAGTACAAGTCAGCAGTGATGTATTACATAGGCTGCATGGCCTATACTTATTATACAAAAATACACATTCAGGCTTCTTTTTCTTGCATGTCCTTCACACTGATTCCAACCATGTCTCAGAAGATGTCTCCTGTGACTAAACCTAACAACTTTATCCTGCTCTTTTAATTCTTTGTCTTAAGACATTGTGCAAATTATAATAGCCCAGATTTTCATACAGCAAAATAATCTTCTTAGTCAATTCTCCACAGGGTTTATTTATTCAGCTTTCTTTCCCAGGTCTTGTAATAATGTAGACAGTAACTGCTTTTTCCACTTCTCTTCCAGTAAAAAAGAAGGTATTTTTTAACAAGAAACACTGTGATCAGTGCTGATCACAGAAAAATCCTTTTAAATAACGCTTATTATTTATTCAGCATAAACATAAGGTATTCAAATTTAATACTGATCAGTCCTGTTCAGAAGGCTCCCTAATCTGTACAGTTATTAAGCATAATGGCATTTACTTCAACAAAGTCTAGAAATGAAAGTACATGTGGTAAATCATATTATATCTAAAGAGATGGGTTGCATTTCCTTGTTTATTTTTTAATCCTCCTTTGGCAGGAACAACAAATTTTCATGTGTTTGAGGGCTTTTTTCCTTGATTATCAATTTTACCACTTTAAAGGAGGGTGAAAGTTGAAGATTTCCCTTTGAAGTGGGCAAACAAGGTTCAACAAAGGGAAGTGCAAAGTCCTGTAGCTGGGAAGAAAAAAATCCAGGCACCATTAAAGGCTGGGGATGAACCAGTTGGAAAGCAGCTTTACAGAAAAGGGGTTGGAAGTCCTGGCAGGCACAAAGTTGAACATCAACCAGCACTGTACCCTTGCAGCAAAGAGGGCCAACAGCATCTGAGGCTGCCTTAGGAGAAGCATTGCCAGCTGAGTGAAGTGAACCTTCCCCTTTGTTGAGAATTGGTGAGACACATCCGAGTGCTGAATCCAACTCTGGGCTCACCAGAGCAAGAGAGAAATGAACATACTGGAGTGAGTCCAGCAAATGGGCAAGAAAATTACAGAGGGCTTACAGCAGTCTTACATGACAGGCTATCAACAAAGGGACTGTTCAACCTGGAGAAGTCTCAGGGAGATCCTATCCATGGGTATAAATACCTGATGAGGGTAGCAAAAATAATGGAGCCCAGGTGCTTCACAGCGGTGCCCACTGAAATGGACACAAAGTGAAATAGAGGAAATTCCATTTAAGTGTAGAAAAAACTTTTACTGAGAGAGTGGTCAAACACTGGAACAGTTTGGCTAGAGAGATGGCCCACCCTCCATTGTTGGATCTGCTCAAAAGCCAACTGAAACCTGTCCCTGAGAAATCTGCTCTAACTGACCCTGCAGTGAGCAGGGACTAGGCAATCTCCAGAGGTGTCTTCCTCCAATCTCAATGAATCTGTGACCCTGAGAAATTATCCACTAATTGATTGCAAATCTAACACCAATCTAACAGAATCTCACGCTATACCATTAGTTTCAAGAACAGGAAGGCAATCAGATTCTGTGTTTTTACTTAAGGAATATATTAGACTGATTTTTCAACAGTTTACCCTGCTCAAAGATGTGTTCAGGTTTTTTTTAACACCGCAGTATTGATGCTTCCTGTTCTATTACCATTTCTACACAAATAAATAAATAAATAAATAAAGAGAGGGGAAATGAAAAAGAAAAAAAAAACAAGAAGAAAGAAGAGGAGGAGAAGGGAAGCATCAGTGCACTTGAAAAAGAATTACAAACTTGGGCCACAAATCACTGTTCGAAGTTTCCAAAGGGGCATTGTGAATGGTGTTAAATGAAATGAAAGCAACATGAGAAAAGAAAAAAACCTAAATCCCGAGATGTTTCAAAGTTCTAGTTATGCTTACCAGTGGCATTTCTTCCTTTTAATGTTGGATCATTTATTCAGTCAACAGAGAGTTAATGAACAAAAATGCTGTCACATGGAAAGGAGGGAAACTGACTTCTTGGTGTTCATTCAAAACCAGGAAACTCAAAACCTGACTTCAATGGGAAGTGACACTTCATTAGGCAGCTTGTGGTCTTAGACACCAAAGAGATAAGAAAAGGTAATGTGAGAGGTACAGCTGCAAGTGAATCAGAATGGAATTCAGGTTTTTTAACACCAGGACGGGTGCAAGCCTTTGGCAATGAATGCAACTTGAGTTTCCCAGTTCAACAGTCTTCTTCAAACAAAGTCTTCTGTTTTACAAGGTTACTCTTAATTTTAGGCAAATGTACCTGAGAAACCCACTTAACAGCTCCAGATAGGTAAAAAAAAACAAACACATCAAAATCTACAAATATTCAACCTTATCCCCTGCAGTCTAGTTTAGAAAAGATACAAATGGGACCAGTCATCTTACTGAGTTCAGTGTAATGCATACTATTTGTCTACCAATGTATATTGCACAGACTAGCAACTCTAGAACAAGGAATACACTTAAATAAAAAAAAAAGAAAAAATTCCCTGAACTTCAGAGTAAGAACAATTGTATATTTCCTGACAGCAGCATGCCCACAATACCAATCCCTTCTAATTACAGACCATATTTTATAGATGAAATGATATCCATGAGGTTATGTCCTCCTATTTAACGGACTTTGATCCACGTCATTTTCATTTCAGGGTTTGGAGTGTAGGAGTTGGCTCATGTAGAATTGAATCTGTATAATTTCAAACACTGTTGTTCCTAACAGTGGGTTTTAGATGGTTATCAAAAGTAGCCTCTATTCATGGTGTGCATACTATCACATACAATATCTTTCCTTTGGCTTAATTGATAATACAACATGTAATATAGCCTTTATATGGACATCTTGAAATCTTCAGAAGTGCTCCCAACCTAAACATTAAATTAGTCAAAACATTGTTTCTAGGTTACCCTCAATACCTGGTACAGCTTCTCAAACAATTTTTGGAGAAAAAATTAATGGAAAATGCAATGCACACATAAATAATGGATACAAATGACTTGAGAAGTAACTCATTTTGCAAAAAAATCATTGGGCTGTTGCAGTGGAAACTGATAATTGTATGCAGTGCCACAGTGTCAAGAGGAAAAAAGTGGTCTTTACTACTTTAGTTCCACAAGCAAAACAGAGACAAAACATCACTTATTTACCTCTTGATGCTGTTTCCTTCCATGCTACTGTCAGCTTCTCTCAAGTCCCTGGGCTCTTTCCTCTGTTTTTAGCAGAGGCTATTTCGAATTATGCAGCTGAGAGCTCGTTCCCTGGCAGGCACACGGCACATTCTCTGTCTTGTATCACAGCCCAGTGTAGCTCTCCCTCTTCCTTCTCTCAAGCAGGAGCGCCCATCCATCTTGACCCAACCAGGCCATTTTGGTACTCTCAAAATTTTGTGTGGCAAATATCATACACACGGGAGAACTGGGGTGATGGAAACTGCATGTGTGGCTTACGGGTAGGGGTAGCAATCACTCACTTGAGTAATTGAGTCTCATTTCGCTTTTTCAGAACAAGAGGTGAAATTAAACCGCTCCAGCTGCTTGAGTCAGGCTTACTCTAAAGCCAGCTGGAGCTGATCATGTCACCTTGCCCCTCTCTCAAATGGTTGAAAAGACATAGGTTTACCTCAACATTGAAGCTCTAATGTAGCTCCATGGTAGTAGGCCCTCTACAGAAGTTCAAAAGGGAGATCAGGCTCTGTCCTTAGTATGTAACAGAAAGATGTGAATAGAGGAAAGGAGGTAAGACCAGGCAAAAATAAAATAGACATAATTAGTGAAAAGAACAGAAGTAAACTGTGCTGAACTTTGACTTCCTCTCCAGACTGCTGTTTCACTCTGCATTATTAGATCCTGCACAAGAATGATAAAAGCAAAATATTCCTGTCAGAATCTTCACATGGGAAACCATTCTGGTATGTTCTTAGGTATCAGCCTAATAGCACACATATTCTGCACTGAGGATTATAAGCTCCTGTTGCAACAGGAAAGAACTCTCTCTAATTATTTTTCCATGCCTAATCATTACATTCCGTGTCTGTGCTCATTAAAGAACACTAAGATGAAGCTGCTATATATGCACGACAGAATGTGTATATACACACATATGTATATATGCATACTGTTTTCACACACTTGCATTTATAAAGACATACTATTTTTTAATGTATATGTTATGGAATGGGAACCCAATACTGCCAATAGGAAAACTAGTGTTTTGGAGATTTTATTTATTTGCCTTTTAAAATGGAACCAGAAAGACAATGAGAATTTATTGATACCACTTTTGTTGTAATCCTCAACAAGGTACTTATGTTTTCGAAAATTAGCACTAAAATGTGTAATTTGGATTCTAAATTCCTGCTCTGTAAGGAAAAAAAAATCACTGAATTAAAAGCTGTCATGATTTAGGAACTAATTTCACAAGATAATGTGTGGAAAATAGAGTGCAAAAGAGAGCACAGGAGATAAGAAGAAGCAGCATTCCCTACAGCACTATTCTGTTCTACTTCTGTTTTCTGTATAGCACATCAGGAAGTTTTCCCCATATTTGTATTCTCTGTGTGTAGCTCCCTGCTGTTATCTACCTGGCTTTGGCTAATTGGAACATTAGGAGAATGGAGTGCTTGACTTGGCAGCTGAGGATTGCTTAAAAGTAGTTTTTAACCAATGACTCATTTCTGAGTGGGCTTTATGATGGGTAGGCTCTGTCACCAAATGAGATCTTTACATCTTTGTAAAGATCATCTTATCATCCTGGGACTCTTTGAATACCAACATGCCTGGACAAAGGTAGAATGACTGGTGAGCTTGGTGGTTTAATTCATTTTTCTGCACCAGAAATATGAGTTGCTAACACAGCAGGAACTTTTCCTCCTTTGCAATGATACTGCCATAATTTTGAGTGACAAGTAGAAACTATAATACTGCACCAAATCTCTCTGGGTTATTTAAGAGCACTAATCAGAAAACAGCGCTCAATCGCCATTGCATTCCTGAAACACTCTTCGCTGTTTACCCTGGGAACAGCTGTTATTACCTCTTGTTAGCAGAGAGCCTACAAAAAGAGGGTCTTTAAGGTAGCCAAGGTTGTGCCCGGTCTGATCTCTCTTCTGGCAGTCCCAGAGCTGCCTGTGTGTGCTGAGCATACCCTACTCCTTTTACCTCTTCCCTTAGTATTCTACAAAACACCCAGTTTCACTGAGTAGAAATACTACTTAGTAAATAAGTATTATCAAAGGGCCAGACACTTTGTAGTCACTTTGTGGATGGGTCTGTTCCCGGGCACAAGATCCACACACAGGCTGCTGTATTCTTTGCATTGTGAAACAAAAGCAATGACAATCAGTGAAATGGACAAACATAAAGCAAACAAACAGGTAGAAATCCTACTTCACACAAGACGACATGCCTACATTTGCACTTTGCATAGTTTTAGATAGAGGAACCCTCCCATTTGACTAACATTTTATATATGAGCAGAGGCATATTTAACTAATGAAACATTTAATAGGTTCATGAAAAACACGGCAATTCACTGTGAGCCAGACTGAAACACTACAATAATTTTTATGGTTCTTTTTATATATGTTGTTCTCTAGGTACAGTTTAAGATTTATCTTCACTTCAATTTTAAATCCTTTATTTTAAAGGGAGATCATGACCACTCCAGGGGAAAAAAAAGAAATTCCCACCTTCTGCTTTGGGCTATATGCTTTCAACACTGCCACTTGCCTCCTTACAAAAAAATTTCCAGAATGTAACTGCACCCTTTTTGAACTTTCCGCAAAAAAAAAAATCCAATAAACTCAAATTATATTTTCTTGCAAATCTTCCAAGTCAGAGAAAAATCGGGTTTAGGAAAAATGCTTTGGAAGTTTGAGACTCTCCAGTATCTAGGGCTAATTCAAGGACAATGACTATCTCGTTTTGGAGATCCATGGTCAACCCAAAATTTGTTATTGAAGTTACTTTAAGTAATTTGTTACTTAACCCAGTCAGAAGAGCAAATTTGACAAGCGCATCAAAGCTATATTGCTGATTCAAATTGAAACAAAACCACATTCAATCTTTGTGTATGAAACTGGATTCTCAGGGATATTCTCATAGGCCTTTTACTTTTGAACTCTCAGATTCGCTTTTGCTGTGTCATGGAGGTTCTCAAGAGCCTTGTCCTGCTGTTACCATGTCACAGAGGACACTAGTCACAGCGAGGCTTATGTTCTCATTGCTCATCATGCAGCAAACTGATGAAGTAACGACATTGCTTAATAAATTCAGACCAAGTGTAAGGCAAAGCCAGAGAGCATTTAAGTAGATAAAATCCCTGGAAATAGGGACCTACCTTACTGTTTGTGAGTGCCTTAAGAAGTAAGTTATTTAGCACTACTGGGTGTCCCTCTCTCCCTCCTGGGAATGCTTTAAGCAATAAGTTACTAGATATTACTGGGTGTACCTGGTGTTATTTTCTTCTTTCCCACTACTGAGAGAACTAAGCTTACATAGCTAGGTCCCACAGGGACACAAGCAGAAAGGTATTTGATATGACTACTCTGGCAGTCATATGCTACAGTACTGTCTGCAAACTCAGGATATTTTAGCTGTTCATACACATGAATGCATCCTAGGCTCTCAGAAAGCCTGTGGTTACCTTTGCATTTGAGAATTTGTTAGTTTGTTGAGGGGGAGGGGGAGGTTTCCTAGCACTAAATACAAATACAGCTATTTACCATAGCAAGCCTCTTACTCAGTATGGCATGCTGACTGGTTTAGACAGTTTCAAAGTTATGGGACAACTATGGATCTGGCAGATCTCGTTATGGCTGTGACCTGAGTAATTAATCATGTGGAGTGGTCATTTGGCAACAGTGGGAAGTTTTTCACTATCGATGGAAATAGGCCAGGCTGAAGGAAGAAGCTGAGAAGGAATCAGATGTAATTGATTTGAAATCCCACATTATGAGTTAGAATGCTACTAAAATCTTCCTCCTTCTCCTCAAGCATTTACTAGCATTTCTACACCATTGTATGTGCATATCAATTATGCACATAATTTTTCTAAGGTATCTACAGCACATCTATGTTCATCACCACTATAAGCACTTACTTCTGATGTGCCTGGCCTGCCTCTTCCTGGCTTTCTCATGTCTAAATCTAGCCTCTTAATTCTATCCAATACATCTTCCTGGTCCTACATCAAGCACCTAGAGCAGAGTTGTGCTTCTGATATATTTCTTTCCTCAGAGAGCTTCTTCTCTGAAACAGTTTGTTATTACTGACCAAAGTCAGAGTCCATAATTTCACACTGACTGGCCATATAACAACATATTGCCTCCTGGACCAGCTCCCATCAGGGTTTTCCTCAGAAAGAGCAAAAGGCACTGTGAGCAGAAAATTGGAGTCTCTCTCCCTTTCATCCAAGCCTTCTGCAAGTCAGTGTTTCCCCAACATACTGAGGGAACACTAGTTTTCAAGACTTTCTGTATTCACCTCTTTCTGCAAACAATAGCCTACTAGGTGAACAACAGATGAGGTGGGTACATATCCAGTAGCAGAGCAGTGGAATAAGTAAATAACAAGGCACATACTTGCAAACTGTGTCACTGCAAACAAATCCTGCCTGAGGGGGTCACCTCCCACTCATACCTAAACATTGTGCCTTTCTCTGTAGCAGTTTAGGACTCCACTCATCATGCTGACCAGCTTTGTTGTCTCAGCACCAGACATCTTCCTGGGCATCCTGCATGGTGAAGTTCGCAGAGAATTTCACCCAGGAATAAACCACCTAAATACCTTCTTTAAGAATCTGTTCTTGAAAACTGACATCAGACTTGGCTGTAGGCAAAGGAATTACACTTGAAACCTTGGTATCAGAAAAAATTGAGACATTTTCACGTAAATCATCGTATAATTGATCCAACAGATATTGTATTTGGGGAACAAAAGTGACACAGGCACACATTAGCAGCTGTCACACACTCTTAAATTCAACCTCCCTTCCTTGTGCCCTTTCCCTGAAGAGCTTCACCCTACTAACCACTATGCAATGTCAGAGCTGTCTGGAAATACATCTCCTGAATATAACAAGTAGACACATGAAAAATTAGTCTCAGTAGATGTAAGTTTCTTTGCTGCTGCTTTTATTTGTGAAAATTCTTTGCTTTTAAACTCTGTACAGACTCTGTGACCTGGAGGCAGAGAAGAGATGGTAATGGAATAGGTCAACTTTTCTGTTTGTTGCTTTTAAGGAAAAGTTCTAGTGTTTATTGAAGTGATGAAGTCTGGTTGCCTATTTTTTCTTTTTTTTCTTTTTTCTTTTTTTTTTTAATCTTGTGGTTGATTGCAAGCTCTGATTAAAGCTTCTCCCAGGAAAGGGGCACTTATGAGAACTCTCTCCAGAGTGGGTTCTCTACTATATGAGCTCACTCTTCAGCCGTTATTCAGGGCACTTCAGGAGTTTCCAATCTATCTGGCTTGCTAATTTCACAAAATTTATAAGAATATAATTATCTTTGAGTTTATTTAGTTTGTCTTTAGTTCATCCACCAAATTCAAAAGCTATTGATGGCAACAGAGAAGCAAATTATGATTAAGTAAGAAACCAGGCTATAATCAACCATAGGGCTTCCCTCCTTCCCTCTCTCATGCACATGCACATGCACACACACACACACACACACACACACACAGAGGGAAGAAAATGTGTGAAAATACCTTAATATATCTGATGAGAGAAATGAACCTTGATAGGGCAGGCTGTCCCCCATCTATACTCTCGCCCTTGAATTCCAGTGATCTCTAAAAATCTTCCAACCAACATGCAGGTTGGTGGGAATTCCTTTTATTGTTTCTTCCTACCCGGTGACCACCTCTCTGCTGCCTTCGAGTAAGGCAAGAATCTCCATTGCAAAAATGACATTCACTGCAACCATTGCTGGAGTAACCTCAGCTGCTACCAGCTGCACTGAGCCCTCAAGGCAAGACATACCAAACTGAAGGATCCTCCTGTCAAGAAAAATATATTGTGACCGGGTAAAAGATAAAGAGAATCCTAAAAACACACACTTTATCTTCCAGTATTTCTTGCTACTCTGTGTCATTGCTGCTTTGTGTGGAGAGAAAAGTGGAATGAATTTTTTCAAATAAATCTCATCTTTTCTCACCACAAAAACAGGTCAAATAAAAATCTAAAGGAAGTCACTTCAAATTTTCTGCCATAAATTAGCTGGTGGTCCACTGTTTATGGATGCAGTCTACTAATCTATTCTATTTCTTTATCACAAGGAATTTCATTACAGTCCCGTTAGTAATTACTCACAGGAGTTAGAGTGCTGTCTCCATCTAGTGGTGAAACATTAAAAATGCTGCTTTCCTGGAGCTTCGGTTTTTCAGACTTTTTGCAAAGCATGAAATACATGATATCTTGATTTTAAATTACACAACTAGCAATCAGATGATGACATTGAAAGATCCTATATGAGACCTGAAAATGCACATTCCCTCTGTAACAAAATGGGGTATTCTTTTACCATAAAAATCTCATCAGCAAATGCCATGGGTTTTAATTCTTATCCCCCTTCAGATTTCAGCTTTCTCTTTGAAAGCTGATATTCTTTTGCCTACATAACCATGTCTGGAAACAAGAAAGCAGAGTTTCACCCACCTCCCCTTCCTCTTCTTCCAATTTAATACAGCTCTTAATAACCTCTTCTTTGTTAAGGTAAAAAAAGCGCTTCTAGCAGTTTATATTTTTCAGACATGGCAGCAGGAGAACATCACTAAAGAGAGTGCAGGATTTGACAAACTGCTATGGCTTTGCCAGAAGAGACTCACTAATTATTTAAGCTCCTGGTTCACTGCCTTTCTTATGCCATGTTGATTTTAGCTGCCACAGACGGAAAAGAACAAAACACAGGCAGAGCTAGCTAGCAGTACCCAAAGGGAAGCCAGGTTTATTCCTCACTGTAGCAGCTTGTGCTTTAAGTCTTTCAGAGACCAGATGCCCCAGCTTGACTCTTACCTTGGCCTCCAGGAACACATTCTCGTTTTCCTTTCTCTTTGTTTTTGGCCTTGCCTCAGGAAAAACACAGTCTCAGATTCTCCTCACAAAGAGAAAAAATTATGCTGTCTTAGTAGGGCAACAGCAACTTTATAAAAAATGGTGTGAAAGGTTAATTCAGACAATAAATGGCCTGTGCCAGGCTCTCAGCAATGTTACATTGACCTGCTCTTTGTTTTGTTTTGTGTTCCCTAATTGCTTTCAAGTATGCCAAGCCTGGCTGTTCTCCAGAAACCAGGAACTGCAAAACAGTGCAACTCCATTTCTAACTCATCTCCTTGGACTACCCTCAAGGCAGCACTGGCACAGTTCAGATTGGGTCTTTGTATTCTGAGGGCACTGCTGAAGCCTGTACAGATGCACAGTATGTCCTGTGTGTGTCTGAAGCTGCAGTATGGGATTGGGAAGAAATCAATTTTTTCAATGTTACCTTTCAGCATTTTAAATCCATGTGTGGCCCATTCTCTTTTGAAGGCATGATAGCTCTCAAGTGGATAAAAAAGAAGTGTCAGTAAAGCTGTGTCTGAGACATTTGGAGAGCTGCTGCTGAATGCTCAGTTGCTATTCCCATGGGCTGCCAGGTCATACCCCCGATTGCAGAAAGTTTTGAAATTAGACTTGCCAGAAAGTTCAGGAGTGTTTGGACCACCTACCTCCTTGCTGAATTACTAATTTAAAGCTACTAATTTTTATAGAAGGAAATCTACCTCCCTTGGGAAAAGCATTAGTTTATTATAAAACTAAGAATGAAACAATCTTCCTTTTTATTTCACGTAGATTTCTTTAAAATAGTATGTATTTTCTTCAAAAAGACATGACTTTTTGAAAATATTTTCTCCAAGTCCCTAGGATTTTTCTGTATCTCTTCCTAGCCAACTGTACACCCACATACACCACCATCACCCTCAGACTCCATTGTCAAGGAGAACACTCAGGTGGAATTTGGATGGTTCTACTGGTCCTGTGAAGAAGACACTAAAAAACATGTGCATACCTTAAACAGTCAGATGAGAACACCTGTGAGTTGTCTCCTCTGTTAAGGAGCAGTTCAAGAAGTCCAGAAACAGTGCTATTGGAGCCAACCTGCCCCTGGAGAGGGGCTCCTGCCCCTACTGCTATTTAGGTGAACCCCACGTCAACTACATTGCCTAAAAAGTATGTATATTTTTCCATTAAAAAACAATCATAGAGAGACAAAATTTTTACCCTTGCCATTCAAGGACAAAGTATGGTGCCAAGGAGGTGGTTGATAATTAATGTGAAAGCTAGCAGCAAGTGCAGGTAGAACACAGACAACTTCCTGAACACTGTATTCAGCAGGGATGTGAAGTTAGGCTCTAGCCCCTCCTCATCACACTTACTGCCACACTCACCTTCATTTTTCATCTTCTTTAACAGATGCATTCTCCTAAAACCTTGCTGTAAGAGATACTCGTAATCACCTACCTGCATTTCCAGACAATAGGATTGTAAAGGTACAGATTCTTGTTGATGAGACAGAGACTGTCTACGATATTCATCTGATTTATCAGTTCACAACCTTGCACCGCATGACTCACAAATCCTCTGGTCCCATCAGCCTGCAATGACCTGAGAGTTCTCCACCATACTTTACACAGAAGTAACTCCAGCAAATTTACAACACCCTTGGGAAAACGCCCTGAACTACTCAAACTCTCATATGTCACTCACTGTATTTAAATCCTCTGGTCCATGGAATTATTCATGTACCCTTTGTCCAAGGAAAGAAAAATTAGATCATAGAAGTCTTTTCATGGAAAGCTTCCTCTCTGTTAAACTAAAAGAAGTCAATACAGTTATCACCCATTCCTTCATTCTGACTGCACTATTTCCAGAATCTCACAGTTACTTGCAGCGCAGGGCTTTGCTTAAATCATACCAGTCATGTTCTGAGTAACTGCCAGCAGAACTGGCAGTGACCATGTATCACTGGATCCTTGCCTAGTTTTGTTTCTCAGATATCTCTCTTGCTCATCACTGCAAATAACTCCAGGCTCAAGGTTAAGCAGAGTTGAAGCTTTTACGTGCCTACCCCCACCCTGCACAGACTGCTGACTGTCACTCTGGGGACTCACAAAGCTTCCTAACCCCTCCTAGGGAATCCCTCTAGAAGCCACTGCTGAGTTTTTTCCTCCCCTAGTCCAAATGATTACTTTGAGGTTGAGTCTTCTAAATACATAGTTAACAGCAAACAATAGGAAACCAGAATGAACCTCCAAAGAATCCTCCCCTTGGAGTTAGCTGCATATCTAAAGCAAAATTTGCTGCCTGTCTTCCAGGTCCATACTGTGGACACTGTGGTTCTGTGCTATGTCAAAAAATTCTGAACCTTTCTAGTATCATTAGCTATAGTGTTGGTAAACATTGACTTCCCTCCTATGCCTGGAGGATTAACTTCTTACAAAAGCAGCTTGTGATAAATAACTGAAACTTGAAGGGAAACAATCAAAATTGTTGTTGTCAGAAATCCTTCCTGTCATGGCATTATTGTGCTGGATGCTGGTATTTCTCCACTTATGTTCCCATATTCCCAGGTTATATTCATGTCTAGGAACTCGGTTCAGTGTTGCTCTGCTGCTCTCTCAAAACATACACTAATTCCAGATGGCAAGGGGAACAGGACACCTTTCAGTCTGACAGCACTCCACATACCTCAGAGCTACGCATGGCTGTATCTGTGTATCTGTGCTTACAGATCTGCATCACAGAGGGAGAGACTCAGAGCACAGAGGTGCACAGTAACTGGAAGGCCTGAGAGCCACCATGCAGCAGCACAAGGCTCTCTGTGCACGTGCACACGCGTGTATATGGGTTTGTATAAGAGCAAGTAAAAAAAGAAAGGACAATCTCAGACACCCCTGAATACTCCGTAGGCTTTATAAAACCAACCAAGTAGACGAGACATACATTTACAAAAGGGGATCTGAACTCAGATGATCTTTTCTGAGTTTTCTTATCCTATATTTGGCTTTTTAGGGAGAATGCAATACATATATAATTCTAAGAGATACACTGGCTGCTGCAAAAGTAGCTGAAATCATTTTAGGTAAGTAATAATTATCCACTGACCAAACCTTAATGACAGTCTAACTTCACAAGCCAGGATTGGGTGTCAAATTGCCACACAAAATATAAAAAAATCTCTGTTTCACATTTTCTATACTCCTGCATATAAATTTTCATAGCAAACTGTAAAAAAAATGAGGAAAGCAAATAAGACTCAATTTCTTCTACTGTTCTTTTAAATATATCTGCCTTTCTTTTAACCTGATCTAATTCCTTAATTTTTTCTTTACTTCTGATCTGTAGAATTCAGGTTATGTGACTTGCAGCTATCCATTGATTTTATAATTTGGTTCTCAGAAGACCAGGCACAGTACTCTTAGTTAATAAGAAATTACCAATATGGGTGAAAAAGACTAAAATTCTGTCTTTATAATAAAGAACATTAATAATACTAATGAATAACCCTAAGTAATCAGAATTTATCCTGAAAAACCACACTACTGAAAGAAACATAGCTGTTCCCGCACAGAGAACATCACATTAAGCTGAGTATGAATGTACCTGCAAAACCACACTTGCTAGAAGACAAGCTGGCAGGTGAGCACAAAAAACAACAGAACTATTAACAAACTTCGATATAGTATGGAATTTTAAGTGTTAAGATATCAGAATGGCTTCACTAGCTCAAACCAAAGGTCCTTCAAGTCTAGTATTCTGTCTCCAGCTGTTTTAGTAGCAAACCACTTGGAAGTTACCACACGGTAAGCACATCTAGTGTTTTTCCCTTCTGCTGCCCTGAGCTCCAAATTTTTCTGCTCAGCGAATTCCTGAGCTTGAAGAGGTTTATCTGTTTATTAAACCACAACAGAAGATTATTCAAAATTTGCTCAGTTCCACCTTGAACCTCTCTCATAGTCTTCTCACCACCTTATTTTTTTGCAAGTTCTGTTAGTCTATCATCTCTTTCATGAAGAACTGCTTATTTCCTTTATTTTCCTCCAACTGACTGCTTAAACCTCTTATGGCAAGCCCTTCCAACTAATTATCCTTGCTGCCATTTTCCAAATACTTTCTAGTTTTAACATTGTGTCTTGAAGATCAGTGGATCAGAACTGACCACAGTAGTGAAGAGGTAGATAAACCATAGATTTATATGGTGGCATAACTACGTTCTCTTCATTGTTTACTCCTTCCTAAAATCTGGTTTGTTTTGCTCACTGCTCCTAGACACAGAGTTGATGTTTTCCTGGACCTGTTCCCTACAACAACAAGGTCTTGCTAATGGTAGTCATCAAATCTAGGTCCATTATTTTTCATTTAACCCCAAGAACATCACCCTACATTCATCTACTTTGTTCTCCATTTGCCACTTTACTGTTCAATCATTCAAGCTTCACTGGAAGTAACAATATTCACTGATATTGCTAATGTACTTATAGAAGAAATAAGCATGAAGAGATCATCCTTACAGCCATTCTTTCTCATTTTCAAGGCAACAAAATTTCAGAGGTTACCTTTTTCTCCTCTTTATAACAGTTCCAGAAAGAAGAAACACAATCTCTGTAGAAGGACCAGCTTATCAATGGATTTTTAAAAAAAACAAACAAACAACAACCAAATAAACAAAAAAACAACACCAAAACAACACCCCAAAACCCCACAACTTTCTGGGCAGAATCACCTCCCATGTACATGTTGGCTTCAAATAGAGTAAAACATTTAGGTATGTACAGAAGAAACAATCCTGTATTTCTAGAATGTGTTAGATGACTAATATATTTTCTGAACCTAATTTTGTATTTATTTGCCTTGAAAAGAACTGTATGGCTTACAAAAAATGCACTAGAGGATGGTTTGTTGCTTATTTCATGGCAGAGTACTGCTGTGCCATGTAGCATTTCTCTGGTCCTTAGGCTTCATGGCAGCAAATAAACAGATTTATGATATAGTTAGAATAGACTGTGGTTCTCATGAGATGTGACAGTTGTTATTTTATAGTACTTAAGTCAGTGTGAAGTTACAGTCAGCCACCTACTGCAAATGGTACATAAAGGCATAAATAATGTGCATCCACATGATCCTTGCAGCACACAAATGCAATAATGTCATGTTCCCTCTTTCAAATGCTCTCTCCTTTGAACATCAAGACCACTTATCGATGCTCAGTGACAAACTGCCCATTCTCCATGCTTGCTCTTTATGGCACAATCAACCCTTTTCCAAATGTAAAGTCTTTTTGAACTTGCAGTTTTCCCCATCTGCATCCTTTATAATACACAGACCAACTACATTACTGATAAATTCACAAATGCAAAAATAACTACATATATCTTCTCCATTAAAGATCCACACATGAAAAAAAATACATTACTATCAGCATAAAACAGGGTTAGTTCCTGCTCCACCTTCACCACAACAGAAGGAAGATGTTTCAATAGAAGTACCACATACATAAGACATGTTTTGTAACACAGTCAAAAACATTACCTGATGCAGTCTGTTAATCTGACACCAGTTCAGGAGGCAGGACCTGATTGAATTGAGTCAGAATAGCCTCATGGTAAGGGTACAATGTCAGGAGTCAAGAAACTGGCCTCTCCTCATGGCTCTATCTCAGATTATTTATGTAACTGTGGGTAACTCAGGTCAGGGCTCAAACACAGGACTGAATTATGAGCATGTAATAAGTTACTGTGGGCCTAAGCAGCCATAACTCATGATAACTACTTGCATTCCCATAGCCAGTGAAGGACATGTAAGCTGATGCAAATACCTGGAATCTGGGCAGATGTAAAACAGCATGTAGAAACAGTTAACAGAATTCAGTTGCCAGGGAAACAGCTTCATGAAGTGCCCTATCTTGATTTTGTTAGGTGCCCACATTGAAATAAATCTTTTTTTAGGCAAGTATAAATATATCTGTGCAGGTCTAAGTGCTCCAGCCACTTTCTTCCAGTACCTCTTACAGATCTTTGTTTATGTATCATGTGTTAAAAGTTGTGTTTGCCTCAACACAGAAGAAATTTTATAAAACAGTTACCTTGCTCACATTAGTCTACACACTCAACAAGGTAAGAGGCTTTGGTTTGGTTTGGGGAGGTTCCAGGCTTGTTTTTATTTTAAAGCTTCAAGGTTATCATGCAAAATGCTGATCAGATACAAATTCATTGTCAGGAACTTTTTTCCCCAAAAAACATTTGTAGGTTACATTTGTATCAGCAGATTTTATGTAAGATAACATCTGTCAACATCTGTCTTACTTTATGAAAGACTGGGTATCATTTGTCCTCCCACAGATAGAATAGAAGCAGAAAACTAGTACCAAACCTCATGCTGTGCATGTGGCTAACTCAACAGGATTTGGGTAAAGACAGGCAGAAGGAAATTAGCTTGCACTGAAATGGTTTGCACCATTTAAAAAAAGTCATTAGGTTGCAAAATAGGTTTCATATGCACAGACTAAAATCAATTGACAGGAACTTGCAAAGCAAGTCAAAACATAACTACTATAGCCATTGCTAAATGGGATAAGTAGAAGGGATTGAACAGAGCTTCAGTCATCCAAGCTGAAAAGAAAAGAAGGGGAGAAGGGTATAAAAAGGGTGAGACAAGCCACAAGCCCTGCATTCAGTTCCTAGCAGAAGCAAGTTGTATATATGCTTCATCTGCACATGTGATTATTTAATTCATGCATATACAAGTGATAACAACTGCACTCTGATCCCAGCAACACTCAAGCTCTTCTTCTGCCCTGCCTCCCCACCTGTCTTCAAGTTTGAGCTACCAAGGGGTAACAGAACCACCCACAAGCTTGGGTTAGCTGCCTGGCAGGCTGAAGACCCATATTATTTTAAAATAACTTTCAATGCACAAATTTAAATAATTAATCAAAACGATTGAATCAAAGTCATTGTTTGGATTCATTAAGGAATTTAGGCAAATAGAGTACCTTCTTTCTCAGCTGGAGCTCTGCATACTCAGCATTACATGGCATTCCAATGGATTCCCCTACTTCAGCAAGGGGGAGTCTGGCAAACACTGCCACAGGACAGGCACTTCAGCTCCACTTTATAATTTGAGTTCCCTAAGTGCCTATTGTTGCACAGAAGAGAAAGGTATGCTAGTCCTGCCATGTGGGCATGATACACAACTTGCCATTAGATCACTACCCAAAATCCTGCATACTCAAGACTAAAAATCTTCTAAGTGCCAGGTGTTAAAGTAAAATGGATTAAAGTCAAGTGCTACCCCTTAGGCAAAGCTCACTTAATCTTTCCTTTTTAGCATTTAGTATATTCACTTCCATGACAATGGGAGATGAGAACAGATTGTGGGAATATCATCCAACAAGTAACCATTTAAAATATATTTTCTTTCTCATGTCTAGAAAAAATTTTAGTAACAAGTGGTGCCTAACAAGACGGTTCAATGTGAAACTACATATTACAGTCACAGAAGAGAGAAATATAGGTAGCCCCAGGGTCCATTGGTGTGTACTACTCGATACTCTGCGTTTCTAGAGCAGGTTAACCTCATGCACCCTAAACAGCAGGTGTTCTAGACTCTGAAACAATACCCTACCCTCCACGCCCCAGATCAGGCTGAAAACATCATCCTGCAGCTCATCATATTCTGCAGCACATTTGTAACACTTGAAGTCACTGCAAATGGCTACCAGACGTACACTAGCCAGAATTTTTCAGCTTAGCACTTGAGACATTACAGCCCAACAAACAACAGGTTCATGAATTGAGTTATTGAAGGAACCAGATAGGGGCACTACTAATCAACAGTGGTCAACAGGTCCACTGTACCAGCACTGCTGATCAACAAGCCAGCACCACTTCCTAGCTGCCAGTGGCTGGAGAGCAGGTGTCAGGCCAAAGATGGGTCAGGTACCTCTCTCTCCTCATGGATACCTTTGAGAGGTACACCAGTTTTTGCCAGCTCAGAGAAATACTCAACTTAGACTCTGAAAAGGCCAGCAACACAAGTCAACACAACCCCCTGTGCACACACACAGAAAAAATGAATATATATATGTTGGTAACAAGTGCACATTCATTTCATGGTGGACTGTCCCAGAGCAACTGCTTGGACAAGATGGTCCACCATCCACACATAGTGTCTCAGAGCCTTGACAGAATCCTTCAGTGACCCCTAAGGATTGAGTGTAACACACAAATAACATAGAAATGCCAAAACTATGTTTCTCCATTGTTTTCTGCCTGTCAAAAACTTCCTACCAAAAATTCTCGGTCAGCTTTCTGCCAGAAGTTCTCACCAAAAAATTCCCAAGGAAATTTTCCTGCCAAAGGATCCTGCCATTGTCTAAGGTTATCATATCTTCTTGAACATCTGGACTGGCTACGTGCCAAGAGATCATGTACAGATCCTTTAAAACTTGAGGATAAATTTTGGAAAATCAGAGGAAGAAGAAAAGAGAGAGAACTGCTGACTGTAGCCAGGAGTCTCTCCTCCTCTCCCCTCACCTTTTTTCTCTGCCACCACATGTGGAGAAATGCCCCAGGAGACTGGAGCTCTGCTGGCCTGGAGCGAACGGAGACCCACCGTGCCACATGCGTGAGTTATATCCTTTTAGCCTCACCATATTTCTAAGGGCCAGGATGCTGCAGCTGAACTGGGAACCGGCCCGGCCTGGGACACAGTGCAAGAGGCAAAAACACAAGTCCTGCATTCCAGAGAACTTAAGCTGTTAAGACCCCCTGCCACTAAAGTGATAACATCGAAAAGCGGCAGAGAGAGAGACAGAAAAAAGGCAGAAATCTGCTTCTTTCTCTCCCCCCACACCCCACTCACACCAACACAGCAGAAATGTAGTTTTTTGGTGGTACCTTTTCTCTGCTTCTAGAAATACTCTTAGCGTTTTCCAAACTTTTCTTATTTTTTCCTCTTTCTCTTTGCATTTCTTAGCAATTAATAAAAATCAGTTTTTGGAATCAACAGATAACTTGTGTGAGTTTTAATTTTGCTCAAGGGAATATTCGAATCTGTAGTTCTTTCTGCAATATTTAAGCAGATTGGAACATTTCACTGAGCTCTTCCACTGCACCTTTTGGTGTGACTGCAACCACCTTAGGAATGACACAAGCAGTAATGTTCATTTCAGTGTTATTGTATTTCTTGAAATATAAGTCCTGTTGAATCACACACCACTGCTTAATAGGTAACATGCCCCAAATAAAGCATTTTCCACTGTGCTTAAGCTTTGGAGTACATCACTTCAAAGCAGTTTTGTTGGGGTTTGGTATAGTTTTTTTATTTTTTGTGGGCTGTTTTTGTTTGTTTTTTAAAACCAAACAGGAATCAAGCATGAAGCACAACTAAACCTAGAATTGATTCAGACTTATGCCAAGAGTGACTGACAGTCAACGGATATCACAACTGCTAAGTGGCCGCTAGGAAGCTGGTCTCTGCCCTGTCCCTAAAAAACAGGTGCCCACACGACAGGAGCCAGCAGCACGGCTGTGTGAATCACTCACTACCAGTCAGGCTCAACCACAACAGCTGCCACAGCCAAACAAGCCCCCAAACAACATTTCATTCTGAACTGAGCCCCATATGTGGCAAGGTACTCCACATAAGGCTTTTGTTGCAAGTCCAGACACTTCTGATATTTTTTCAATTTACAAATAATTAAAAAAAATGCAATCCTCACCATAAAAATATAATGTGGATCTTACATCGTTTCCAACACATTTAATTCTCAAAACCCACATTTGCATTATGATGATGACAGATTTGCTTAGGTTCCAGGAAAGATGGTTCTAATTAGAAGTAGTCAGATGAGCCCTAAAATCCCAAAACTTTCATAAAATCCACCTTCTAAAGATCAGATTAAGAAAAGAAGAACTTGCAAGCAGAAACTATTGAATCAGAACAACAGCACCCTAACCCTGGCTTCAGAACCTGCACTTCCCTGTGGTCAGTAAACACTAGTAGTACTGCCCTCTCACACCTCAGCTGGGCAGTCAGAGCACAGGCTTGAGGCAGAGGCTTTCAGCTCTTACACCCACTGCCTCTCAGAAAAGTCCTTTTGTAGAGGCGCTTTTGTCTGCTTCATTTACAGGAATAATGCCTAAACTCCAACTCATTCCCTATATCTCCAAGAAAACATAAAATAGGTCAAATTGACTCAATTTCTTTCCACCCCTTCTCCCTGCCAACCCCATCATCTCATTCAAGGAAAATGCTGTGGCCAAAACATTCCATAAAATGCCAACAACACACAAACCACTTGAATTAGGTTTCCATCTACACCCTGAAAGAAAAAAAAAGGAAAGAGACAAAAAGACAAGTCACATCGTTAATTTTCATATGTTTAATGTAATGGCACCCTAATTAACTTTACAGTACTTTCATCTCCATCAGATATTGTGTTTCAAAAGTATAATGGGGAAAAAAACAAACATGAAAAGACACTTTTTTAATAAAGTTTTGAAAAGTAAATCATTTGGAGTTACATATGCATAAATGCCTTTCAAAACATTGTTCATAATTTTATTTTTCACCCTTACATAACAAAAACTGGTTTTGCTGGGTCTTTTGACAAGAGCTCGAAGAGAGCTCAAAGATGGCACTTAAACTCTGATGTTGGGGTGTCACAAGGTTATACCAGGACTTCCGCTGGAGAGCCTGCCATGAAGCAAACGCTATAAATAGGGAGAGAATGTGCAAGAGCTCCGAATAAGTGAGAAGCACAACATGTTTTGAAAGCTTGTGTTCTGAGAGCCGTAGAACTGAAGACTCTTGGCTGTGGAAAGCCTGCCCAAATTTCCCCAGCTAAGGTCTGTTCAAAGCACACCCATCATAGCAAACTACACATACAGCCACACACTGGTTTCTGCAATACTCCTGACAAGTTTTCCTTTGGATTTTACCTTGAATCAACACCAAAACAAGCAGGAAGGTGATTTGGACAAGCTACAGGACTAGTCACCACAAGAAATAATACAGAAGCAGGTTAAAATAAGACTAGGCAGAAGTCTTTTTAAGGTGTATCAGCTAGAAAACTAGCAACCCTATCAGTTTTATCAGTTTCATACTTTAAAGAAAAAAAAAGTACACTTGGTAGGAAGTTCGGAAGATTCTTTAAGAGGAGAAACTAGCCTAGTATCAGCCAAAGACCCTTATTTTCACCTAAAAGCTTAGCCTGAAAGATGGTGATCTAATACAGTCACTTAAAAAACACGAATTTTGGGGGTGGCTGTGTTTCCTACAATTTAGAGTGCTCATTTTAGCCTTCATTCCTCTAATCCAGGAAGGGGGGACCGAAGTGAACTGCTCATTCTGCTGATTCAAATTTATTTTTTTTTTAACTAAGAAAATATCCATTAGACTAAGAAAGGCATTACATTTTACCTTTGCATCCTGTTTTTAAGAGTTGCCTCTCACCTCTTAAGTTCCAGCAGTCATCATCCCCAGAGGACATTCACTAATACTCTCTTACATTTAATACTTAATATTTGTGAGAGAAAGTGACTCAGAACCCTAAGTTAGTAATTTGTTCACTTGGATGCCCATGTGATGAGTCAAGCAGATAGTGTGATTCATGCACAGGACCGATGGGAGTATGTAAAAGAAAATAAATGCAGAAATCTACATTAAATACAACTTTGAGTTAAATTATATATTAATTATACAGAAGAAACAAAAGTCTCTACTTACACAGAAAAAGGGTGGAAATAGCACACTCACTCCAGCACTTTTCCTTCTATAAGAATATTGCACATTCCGATAATGTTGCACAAATTACTGGCTTTTTATAAAGCCCATATATGAGGTATTAGTCTATTAATAAATAAAGAAGAACATGGAAAAGGAAAAGCACTTAATATAACACAACAATCCATTCAAAGTACTTAGTGAATGAAAACTCAACAAGCAATAATACTTGAGGGGAAGGTTACTTAGCAAATAGGCAGCTTTCAATATCCATCCAAGAAGCAAAAGGTTAAATCTCTTAATAAAGATTTTAAGAACTCAAAGACTATTGAGAACACTGCTGTTTAAAATGCTTATTTTGCTCATGCAATCAACCTGAAAGGTAAATTCTTATCTCACAATTCTAAAGGGACAGCAACATGTGGGTGGCAGTAATCTTACTAAGGGTAACCAATTTAACATACTGGACCTGTATTACTAGTTAAGAATTAAAACAGAACTTTTGGATTGACATCAGCTAAAGTATCTGGGGGTTTTGTTGTGGGTTTTTTTTTTTTAATGTTTGTTTGGGGGCTTTAAGGTTGTTTCGTTTTGGGTTTTTTTGATTTTAAGTAGTTTTCACTTGTTCTGGGTTTCCATGGTGCTGAAATCAATACCCACGAGTACTGCCCTTATTAGCAGTTTCCAGCTCCACAAGGAATACAAGGATTGTAATTTTCGCTTTTTCTCTGTGGTTAAGCTAAGAATTTACCTTTCAAATCACAAAGCTGAAAAATTCCTGCTGACAGGTAATAAATCTGTCAATCTAAACACTATCTTTTACTTAGACCATTTCAGGAACACCAGGAAACTGTAGGCAAGCTTCACTTATTCAAGTTCACTAGAGCACTGAGGAGTATTTAAGTTCAATAAACTGAATTATGGAAACTGCATTGCACATGTGGTATAATAACAATAAGCATAAAACAAGAGTGTTTTGGGTGTGCTCTTCCAAACCTTGTTAGAGAGATATTTGTTAAGGTTGTTTCAAAAAAAAAAATGACCTCGTATGCACACAAACTTACATACATTATTATCCATTAAACAAGTCAAGGATCATTCAAATACTAAGATCTTTTCAGGCCAATGAAAGGTTATTAAGAAAAAACTAATTCCTACATCACTCACAATCTTATTCCCTCTTGTTATTTTCCAACTTCAAAAAGAAGGTGTTTTATTAGTACTTTTGCAATGCTGGAGAGAGTAACAAAGACCCACACAAGTCATATTTCTGCTGCTATTTTGTGTAAATTATCAAATTTGCACAGTGTGTCCATATCAGGTAAAAACTGCAAGTGCAAATTTGGAAAGACACAATTGAACAAAAAAGCAGCATTTAAAAATTAAAGTATCTTCTCTGCTGCAACCCATGCACCAGTAACACAAACAGTCCTGAATTGGCATATATGAAAAAATTATATTATATTTCTGAAATGAAAAATATATATATCTTGTGTTCAAATTTAGGGAAAGTGTTTACTAAATGGAAATACATATAATTTTTTTTCTTTCACATGAGAATATTTATCTCTCATTCTAAATAATTACTGATACCTTACTTCCCAACTGCATGTTGTTTTCTATTCTGAAGATTAGTTTCAAACTACTATAAATTGTAGTTAAGTGTTCTTTAGAACAAACAGTTCAAAGACTTTTTTCCATGTTAGCACAAAACCAAGAAAGATTATGGAGATCTTGAGAAAAGAAGAAAAATTTAAAGGAAAGGAAACATTATTGTCCAGAACAGTCAGTGTAAGTAGTAACCATGTTTCCTCGTCTCTGAGTGACAGTCCTGCAGTGCTTGCTGGATCCATGAAACCTGGCATCAGTTCTCACGGCGTGTCGGTGAGCATTTTCAAAGTCACTAAATGAAAACATTTTTTCCATATTTTCAAACACATCATCAAACAGTCCACCTCCAAAGGAGAACTCTTGGAAAGAACGTCTTTGCCGATTGTGAGCTTCCCGATGACTTCGGAAGTGATTTTCAAAGTGCTTTTTTGACCGTGAGTTTTGACTAAATAGGTCAAAGTCTTTGAACAGATCATCAAAGTTGAAATTAAATGACTGATGGAATGGGCTCCCCTTATTTCTTTGTCCTTCATGACGGCCAAACTGATCATATTCTCTTCGTTTATTCTCATCTGATAATGTTTCATATGCTATTTCCATTAAAAAAAAAAGTTAAAGTTTATTTTCATTTCCATCTTAAAAAGGAAAAAGAAGAAAAAAAGAAAACCACACACAAATACAAAGCACAGCAGCTTCCTCCCACTCCCTCAGACAAATTTCATGCAAGACTCATTCAACATTCGAGCCCAATCAAGCTCAACATTTGTTTACCTTTCTCCAAACCAAAATAAGCTGTCTCAAAATAGTTATTTATAATAATAAACACAGCTATATTAGGAGGACAGATCACAACCTCAATTTTAAATTTGCACAATATAACTAGTTTGGCTATAATAAATGTCAGTGTTTATATTTGAAAGAAACAATGAGAGATGGGGATCAGAAAGACTGAAGCAAGGAGGGCGAGTTAGGAGCTCTGCTTGACAAAACAAACTGCCTGCTGCATTCCTATCACAGAAACACAGTGCAATGTCTGCAAAACTACCTGTCAGCCAACCAGCACATTCTAGCTACACCACAGTTACAACTAAGCAACATCAAGTAGATAAAGACAATAAATTTCCCCTATGTTCCAATTCTTAATTTTTCAAAAGTTCAACAATAAACCTGGATTTTGTGATTGGATATACCCAAAATGGAACTAGGTTTCCCTCCAATATTTGGTCCACAACTACAGCTACTGGTGTTCTAGGGCAGAAACTCTGACAGATAATATACCTATTCTGATAACTATTTTAAACACTTCTATTTTCTCATCTGTCAAAGGCTTTCAATTATTATATAGAATTCAACACTAAAAGAGTCCCTAATTCCTTCTTTAGTAGGCGCTAGCAACTGCAGTAAGTATCTAAAAGGACTGCCCCTCCCTTTCATTATAGTAGTAACTGCCTGTCTTTCAAAATAAATTTCTGCAGACAAGAAGGCAAAATGCAGAAATCTCTTATTAGCTTAGTTAGGAGAACTACACAAATAGATGGATGTTATGAGAGTCCATGGGCAACAGAAGTGGGTACACCTTACTCTTCATCAGGTCTTTTTCTATTCTTGGTTATTCACTTCCATCATTATGTTTTGCCACGAAATACTTATGAATGGTGTATTCCTAGGATCACAGGATAGTTCAGGGTAGAAGTGACCTCAGAAAGTTGCTTCTCCAACCTCCTGCTCAAAGTAGGGCCTGACTAGGTTAGTTAGAGCTTTCCCCAGTCACTCCTGAAAAGTCTCCAAGGCTGGAGACTGTACAACCTATTTAAGCTACCCATTCCAACACTGGCCTGTAGAACAGTATCACAGTATCAATTTTTCCTTATAACGAGACAAACTCTTGTACTGCCACTATGAACCACTGAAGCACCCTGCTGTGTTTTTATAATCTCCCTATAGTTACTGGAAGGTTGCTGTTAGTAGTAATCTAAGTAGTAGAAGCCTACTAGTAATCCTGAGCTGGATCTTACAAAACAGACAAAAAGATAAGAATTAACCTCCTAGAGCTAAACCTGTTCTACTATCCAATATTTTTTTCTAAGAAGAGGTGTAAGCCAAAAAGCCTAATTAGCAGAAATGCATAAACTGTATTAAAGGCCTTCCTATGTGCAAGGAAACAGAACCAAGTCAGATATTGATGTTGAACATTTGACGGCACAGAAGAAGAATTAAGAAAAAAAAATAACTTTTTACTTCTTATTCAGTAAAACCAGAGTACACTTAAATTCCAGATACAAGAAAAAAGTTAGTGTGTATTACCTTCAGCAATTTCTCTAAATTTTGCTTCTGCACCAGGACTCTTATTTTTGTCTGGATGGTATTTCATAGCCAGCTTGTGAAATGCCTTCTTGATCTGGCGGTCAGATGCATTTTTTGGAACTCCTAAGATATCATAATAGCTCTCTGTAGCCAGTATTAATTCAGTTATCATTAAAATGCAGAGCGCAAATGTGAAGACAGATTGTGTAGTGGCCATTTCTCTGGTTCCTAGAAAGAAAAAGAAGTATACTTGTAGAACAAGTTATTTCACATTCCACAACAATTTAAAGTTACAACTACAATCTGGAAGAGGAGTACATGTATGTTTCAGAAGTCAATGAGAGACTGGCTTCCGCTATTTTCATATTCACCCAATATGCAAGTGCAAATGTGCACTGCAAATTCACATTTCACATGCATCACCAGCACACTTAGCGCTCACCTCTGTTTTACACTTATCCTTAACTGAACATTCTCCCACAAAGTTATCAAAGTAAATATACAATATAATTCATTGCATCAAACATTTTAAGCTGGCATATCTAAAGCAGCTTCACACTAATCCTAGCAGGACTTCTCAACACAACAACTCTAAATTAAGGCCAGGCTGCAAAAACTCACTTCAATACCGGAGACTGATTAGGTGGTGCCTGAAAACACGACTGGCCTAGAGATCAACTGTGAGGTGTGGGAAGAGAAGACTACTAGACACTCGTGCTCAGCTTCAGAAGGTCGTTTAACCGATCTAAGGTGAACATTATGAAGAGTAAATCACTCATTTAGAGCACAGAATTCAGACAAATAATGCACATTTACCTTTACTTTACAATGGGCTGGACTAAGCTTATTTTCATAGTAGATTGTAGTATAAACACCTACCATATCTTTGATATCAAAGAATTCATCTGATAAATACCACTACATAGAAAGGTTTACATATGCAACTCTCAGTGCTGGGACCAAGTACAAAAAAAAGAAGTCTTCTATACAAGACAAGCACTTTCAACAATAATTACAAGTTGTAATTTTTTTCAGCAACCTATCTGTTCAAAAGGTACAGTTTGAAACAAACATGGAAGAACTTAGGGGAAAAGCTGCCACAGAAGTCATTTAAAAAAAAAAAAAATCAGTTCCTCATAGCCACACAATCTTTCATGATATTTATTAAGGACAAGGTGAGCTCTTCCTACCAGAAGGAGAGGCCAGATAACTTTCCGAGGCCTGTGCATATTACATTTAAAACACAGAGTGCAGATATGCAAATGTTCAAAGACAGAATGTTGTTTGGCAAACCAGTAGGATGTACAACCAAGCCCTGAACACACCAGACATAATTTGCTTACACTGATTTGAGGGTAATATAAGAACAACTGAGAGACAAATGTTACTACTTTCCTGAAAGCTGAATAAACAAATTACAGTTTGAGTACCATTAAAGTTAGAATACTTTTATTACACAGTGTAAGACTCAAATATTTGTCATGAAGAGTCCAAAACCTTTGAGTACATAAGCAAATTAAGCCTTTACCTGAAAATCAACACTCTCTAAAGAAAATAAACACCAAAGCATCAAAAATGGAAAAAGTATACTGTTTCTAACAGACAAGTCAGGGGGCTAAAATGAATGCTGTGAGATGAGAGCAAAAGGTTTGCAAGATTAATGTACCCATGCCCTCTAAAGCATTTATTTGGCCAGCAGCCTGCATGATATCAAGTGTTAAGGGGCAGCAGTTGAAACAAATTATATTTTGATCAGTGTACTTAGATACCAAACAGACAGTCCTTTTCAGTATTCTTTGTGCACGATACCAAACATATTTTTAGTACAAGCCTTTCCCATGTATGATCTCTCAACACTTCACTAAGCTGCAACTTTACACCTTGGGCAGTAAGAACTACGCACATTAGGTCCTTCCACACTTTTTGGGCTTTCTTCCTTTTGTGCTTTATAGATGCAGATTTACGTGTTCATTACGAGATTGTCTTTATTTTACTTCATTTCCCCACACCTGCATCAAGCCTGCATCATCACGTGCTCCATTCTCTTAAGGCCAACCATCCTGCTGCTACTACTGAACACTGAAAAGAGATAAAAGGGGCAGTTCATGTCCTTCTTCAAGAGTGAAATCCTCTTCTATAACTCATGAGAGCCTGAGATCATGAAGACACTCCTTTTACATTTTCTGCTCTGGCTAACCATCTCAACTTCTATTATTCTTGATAATGAAATATACCTAAGTTTGCCTTTTTCTACAGTTTTACATTAGGATTTCTGTAATGCAGTTCTTTGCTGTATTGGATTTCTAAACCATATTAAATAAACAGTACTTAAATTTCACTGTTTTTTTAAAATAACGTACATAGATTTAACACTGCCTTTGAACAAATCAATGAGACTCGAGAATAAAATGAGATTAAAAAGAAAATCAAATGCAAATGCCTCCAGCATAAGCAGCATTTTAAACTTATAAGGTTATCAGAAAGACCGAGCAAGTCTTATATTTAGACACTGTCAATTATTCAATTTACTTTTTAGAAAACACCAATTTTATATGCTGTCAGTATCTTAGTGTTGCTACTGTTAACTAAGATGTTAAATGTTTGACCTCAGCCTTGCTATTCCCAACTATTTCTATGATCACTTTCAAAATAAAGTCTCTTTTAAATACTTATTCTGCTTATGTCTCTTCTCCGTTACTTTTCTCAATTGAAAAAGGGACAGGTAAGTTGCACTTTCACGGCCACACACTGAAGTTCCTCAAACCACATTCCAGAATTTGTTAAGCTCTGTACGAATTAAGCTCATGCCACGGAACAGTCTCTTTTAACAATTATAAAGAACTACACTTTATTTGGGTACATCTTTCAATGAAGCCAAAGATCCTATTCCACAGGTTACCTATTTAACTCTGTTGGGTAAGTAGTTACAGATCTCTCAACTACTATTCACCTCACTATAAGAAGTGCACTGTATAATATTTATCCAGAGTATGCAGGGGTGATAACATTCAATCAGTTCATTATTAGTTTATCAACATCTATCAATACTTGTGGGATGAAGTGATGTTTGAGGATGATGTACCTTGAATAATGTCTGTCACATACAGTAAATAAGAAGCTACTTCCACCTTGCACCTTCAAAAGTAATTAACAAAGATTTTGCATAAATGTTTATATTTGAAGTCTCATACAGAGAATCCACAGCATTACTAGTGCTCTGCCACTGCTCTGCTTACAAGAACTGCTATCCTGTGAAATGTTCATGTCCTATAGTTATTTTTGCAAACAATTTATTCACAGTAATAAAGTTACCAAAGTCTGCCACTGGTTTTCCTATCACGACTAACCCAATGAGTAAGTAAGTCTCCAAGTCCTCAGCTAGCTACAGGCAAGTTATCAAACACAGCGGCTTGTACTTATCTTGGTCTCTCCTATACTGACCCGAAAACGGATCTAGAAGAAGGTTCCTGAATTTCGCCCCTGGAACACAGGGAAACGGAGTCCTGCTGGCATCATCCTGCCTATCCAGACCTCTGACGAACTCGCAGGAGCCGGCACAGCCAGCGCAGCGACACAGCACCGGCCCGGGGCCGGGTAGACGGTAACATCCACCCCGAGCGACCCTGTCTCACCTCCACGTCGGCCAGGCTGGGGAAAGACCCCCGCAGCCAGGCCCAGAGGGGCTCGAAGGGCAATAAATGCCCCGCATCGAGCGCCAGAGTCGCCTCCCCTTTCTCTCACCGCCCCCCAGCCCACCTCCAGCCGTCCCCGGCCGCTCCGTGTCCGCCTTCGGTCCAGCCCCCTCAGCCACCCTCCGCTTCCCCCGAGGCTAAGGGGTCACGACCCTTCCCCGCTGCCCCCCGCTCACCCCAGCGCGGCCCTTCCCCG
>VYXB01009757.1:0-54267 GCA_013397135.1 Pachyramphus minor | reverse complement strand
CCCCCCGGCGCTGGGGGCGCTGTGAGGAGGCGGCGCTGCCCCGCCCGGTGCCGGTGCCGCCGCCCCGCCGTGCCCGCCATGCCCCGGTACTGCGCCGCAACCCGCTGCAAGAATCGCGGCGGACAGAGCGCCAGGGACCAGCGCAAGCTCAGCTTCTATCCGTGAGTGGCCGCGGAGCGGGGTGGGGTCTAGGTGAGGGCTGGCCGTGGGGGTGATAGTGACCGATAACCGAGGAAGTAAATAACTGGCCGAGAGGCGGAACTCTGGAGACTGGTGGTCGCCTTAGAACCCCGCCTGGTCCCGGGAGGCGGGAGGGAAATAACTGTCTAGGGGAAGGGAAAGGTGTAGGGAGTAAAGGGTGGACAGGCTGGGATGTAAACACACACTCCGCCCCCCCCGCAAGGCGGACGGCACTTGGAGGAGGAGGGAATGCTGTGCCAGCCTCCAAGAGCTCTGGAATAGGTGCGGAGGATCCAAGAGAATCGGATAAACAATAAAACTGGCGCTTTTTAGCCTGCTTCGCTGCTGCCTGTGTGGAAGGGTTGTTCCAGCGGGACAGGCGGTACTGGAGGCATTGGAAGTGCCTTCGCCTGTGTGTCCTGTGTATGGCATTGCAGGCCAAGGAAAGAACCTGGCAGAGTAGGAAAGTAAACCTATATTGATTCCTTAAAATTAAGTATTCTCACTAGAATTATTGGCTTGCCTGCACTGTGAACAGAGGGACTGCTGGTTTGTTTGGAATCAGCCGAGTTGGCTGGAAGCTAACGAGCTCTGTTGCCAAAAACCAGTTTATGATGGCTGCATTGTACTATCCAGCCACTGAATGGATCAGTTGCCATCCAACCTGCAGTAACCTATGGACTGCTGTGGTTACGTGGCTGTCGATTTGCAGAATGGTGAGTTATAAACAGCATTTCACAATCCTGAGAGAAGTGCAGTGCAGGTAACTAAGTATTAATGTATTTGTGTTAAATAATAGTGTGGAAGCATTTGTCAACAGAAGGAATTAAAGAAAAAATTGAAAAATGAATTTCACAGCTGACCTCAAAATCTGTTTTGGTAAAATTTTTACATCAAACTAAGTGTGGCTTCAGTTTCTGAGTAGTCATAGTTATTTGAAGATGAGGAAGGCTGTGTAGGAAGACCACAGGAAGACTGCTTTGAAAGACATTTTAGTTTCAAGAGATGGAAAGCTCGTTTCCTCGTTTCCCTGGCACATCTCTAATGTGGAATGCATCATAAAACAGTCCTGCAAATAATTTATTTTTTCTTATGCTTTAGAAAATGTGAACACCACATGGATAATCAAAACAAGTTTGAGCACAGAGTCATTTTAAAATTCAAATGTTACAGAGATGATTGTAAGAATACAGGTGTTTCATCTAGCCACTGAGTTGTACTGCATTCCAAGTATCATGCTCCTGTAGAAGGGGTGCTGAGATTTGATTTATAATGTCCTACTCCCTTGCCTATTACCACCCCCAAAGGAGTCCTCTGCTGCTCTGTGGTTTGGGGTCTGAGCCCCTTCCAAATGTTTTAATTATAACCTAATCTCAGTAGGCCTAACTTGGCCCTTCTTTGTTTCATTTCCTCACCTCTCTGACTTGTGCAGTCATGGCAGCTGCTAAATAAATACTGTCCACTTCCTCTTTCCATTTTTTTTTTTTTTTGTCTTGTTTACTCCAGAGAACAGATTCTGTTGATGAGCAAGGGAGTATTGAAGCAGGAGCATGTTTTGGCAAAGGTACCCTTAAGCTAAAATAATAACTTTAACTATGCGATCTGTCTCTTGCTACAGATTATTTTGTTTTTGATCTGAAGCTGGGTGAGTCTGGGGAGAGCAGTGAGTGGTGTGTTGCAAGAGTGTAGGGATAGGTGTTCTTTTTACAGAAGATTTCATTTTGAGGAGGTTGGAGATTAATTAAATATTCACTCGAGGAGACTTGCTGCCTAAGAAGAAACACCTTTTTCAAAGATGGAGGATGTTTCTTTCCCTCTTGCATTCCAGAGAAAAGCTGCCTCTGTGGGCAGTTCCCTGGAATGTGCAGAGGTAAAACAGATGTTACAGCTGGGCGCAGCAGGGAGGACAGAGAAGATAAGAGGCCTAGAAGAAAATAGGAGTTTGGGTTCTCTCTCTCAGGCCCAGCACTGCTTTGCAGCTTGGTGCAGCTTTTCCTTTGTAAGTTTTTAGCGTTAACGTCTTCAAAATAAACCTTTCCACTGCCTTGGCATTTTTGGTGGTACCTGCATGTATATTGCCACACAGAGTGAGTGCAAATGTTCTCAAGACCTTCCTGGAGAGGGTGTAATTGGTGACATGATCACCATTCTCTTAGTGAGAGACTTTTTTGCACCTATATAGTAACACCCAGGCTAAGCTCTGTTACTCCTGTGACATGCTGTGTAGTATATGCAATGCTGCCGTTGAGTGTACACAATGTAAGTAGACAGGATTTGAAAAGCCTGAACCTCTGACCTGTTCTTCAGAGGTTATTGTGTTCTTGCCAGAATTATTCCTTGTATTCCTGCAGATACTCAGAGCTGGATGTATCAAAAGCTTGCTCTGTTGGTAACTTGAAAACTTATACGGCAACAAATTCAAAAGATTGGGAAGGAGTGAAGACGTGCACATTTGTCCTGTGCGTTTCAGCTGTCGTCCTCTCAAAATAACCTGAATTTGGAGTTTTGGAACACTGTGCCTGTGTAGCAGTCATAGCTATGTGTGGCTTTTGGAGGAAACCTGCAGCTTCAGGAATTTGAGGGTGAGATCTAGGATTTGTCAAGGAGTAACCTGACTGACTGGTGCCTTTTGTAGCATTTGGGTGACAGCACTCCAGGGTCTCTCACCAGGTTCTGTTATGTGGGAATGTCTTATTGCAGAACCTCTTTTTTTTTGTCCTGTGCATTGAAGTTCCATAAATATATGGTAGTAAACATAACCAAAAGAACTGATTGTTAAATNAGGATTTGAAAAGCCTGAACCTCTAACCTGTTCTTCAGACATGAAGTTAGGAGTACTCCATGTCAACTTAGTGAGTAAAAGGAAGTGGCTCTTGTAGAGAGGCTGTAGTCACTTGTTAGCATCACAATGTTTTTCTTGTTCCATCATACTACCAGCAGCTAATACTTCTTGCACCCCACAGTTACAATCAGGTCAGGTTTAATGGCCACTTGACTCTGTTTCTTACAGTTTCACATACACAAATGCTGATTATTTTTCTTGTAATTATTATTGCTTATGATTCGCAAGAATATTGTTTTCTTAATAATAGTCATTTAACAGTGCTCAGAGTTCATCTTATAGTTTATATGCTAGAGTGAAAATAAACTTGATATGCACCAGAGAAACGTATAAGCACATTTTGAATGATATGTGTCTGAGAAGAGGTGTGAGCCGAGAGTGGTCCCAATGTTCATGTTCCCATTACCTTCACTGCTTGACTGTATAGGCACCATAATAAGCCTATAATTTCCCTTTAACTTGTATATTGCAATTCATTAGGTAAATTACATGTTTCATTTTCCCTTGTAATTTATCTGACTGTTTGCATGTATTTTCAAAATCAACTTTTTTTTCCTGTGAACATGTATACTCTTCATTTTCCTTTTCAGGTAGATTAGATGCTTGAAAAGTCAGTTATTAATTATAAAATAGTGTGTGTGCTCCTAATGCTGTGAGAAAGCTTAATTGCTGAAACATGAAATACAGAAATGTTTTGCGTCTGTGTGTATTTCCTTTTTGAACAAAATGCAAATCCTGCACTGGAAATACATTGCCAAATTATCTTATAATCCAAAGTGGGGTGCGTACTCTGTTGAACAAAAAACTACTAGTTGTGTCTAGTAAGACAAAAAACCCTAGAAATACTATTAATAAAATGAGGGCCTGTCTTAACTTTCTTTAAAACATGTCTGAGTATTTAATCTCCCCTTAGCAGAACTGCTTTCTGAGCAAGTGTTATGGGATCAAACCTATCAAAATATCTTGGCCATGGTTTCTGAAACCCTTGGCTAGTATAAATCAGCAGAAATTCTGCTGCTAAACTCCAGAACAAATACCCAACTACAAATAATTTGGATAATTATTGGATTAACATGCCAGGCCAGGCTACCTTGTATAGGACAATGAGATATTCTTCTTTTAAAAGAAGAAAGAAAGAAAAAAATAACAATTTGTTGTTTGGTGGGGTTTTTTTAAAATGTGTTTTTGTTTGTCTTTTCAACTGCCTTAAAAAGATTTCCACTTCATGATAAAGAGAGACTTGAGAAATGGTTGCGGAACATGAAACGAGATTCATGGACTCCAAGTAAGCACCAGCTTCTGTGCAGTGACCATTTTACCCCTGACTCCCTTGATGTGCGATGGGGTATACGATACTTGAAACACACTGCTGTACCAACAATCTTCTCTTCCCCAGATGATGAGGTAACCTGTTTTTATCTTTTTTTTTTTGTAGTACAAAGATAACCAACTATTAATGTAATACAGATGATCTAATTATCTGTAATATAATCATATTTTATTTTAAAAATAGAATTCCTGTCTGTTAAAATATTTTATCAACAGGACTGACGCAAAACAGGTGTGTGATTCCATAGCATAAAGGAGGAGCAACTGACCATACTCTGACTGGAGCTTCAGTATCTTTTTAAACTGAAAATTACAGAAACATTTACTATTAGAAAATTTTAAATTCTTCATGAGAATGATTCTAAATTTTTTTTCCACTGCAATTAGTCTTAATATTTTAATGTTCTTTTTAGATCTTTTACTAACTGTACAGAAATACTGGCTTTGGAATGTATTAGTTTCAAACTACACATTTCTCTTTCCTGTCCCTAACCTCTCTAACACCTAAGAGCTCAGGACTGTAGGCTGCCAAAGATATCCTACAAAGAGACTATTCCATCTTGTCTTTCGCAGGATTGTAATATTGGTTACATGAAAGTACTGCACTACACAGGCGCCTAATCTTGATGAAAGCTGTGCTAATTCTCTTCTAATGTGTAACTGTCTTCCTCTGGAGATGGGAGAAATGGGAGGACTGGAATTAAAGCTAAACTGATGAATCTGAAATATGTGGCTAATTAATTTTACAAAACAATATTTAATCAAGAAGTACTTTATCTTCTTGGACAGCTGCAACTGTTGTCTAGACTGCTTTCGACTCTCTAGAATGAAAAGTAATCTTGATAAATCTCTCAAATATAAAAATAGAAAATCTTTCAATTTATGGCAGTAGTAACTTAACAGAAAATATCTTGCCTTTGCCCCCGCACCCTGCTTCAATATATCCCTCACTTCCCCGTGCTGCTGTTGTAACTGGGAGCTTTGGAACTGAACTTTGCTGTCCCATTCTTCTGTGCTATTACAGATAAGCTGTGTGTTTTCACCCCAAAGAAAAGTTGCCTTTTCCCCACCTCTTCATTCTTTCTTGATTGGCACTTGACCATAGACCAGTCATAGTACACCTACAAAGATGGACAGTCGAGTTACAAAGGTAACAAACTTTTTATCTAATGGTGTTGCCAAGAACATACCAATGGCTTGTCTACGTTATTTTTGCATCAGCAATATATATCTGGGAAATCCCAGATAGATTTATCAAGTTTGGAAAAATAATATCCTATGCTTTCTTTCAATATATCCAATCACTTCCCTGCTATCAAAAAAAGAGAGATGCCAGTTCTTCATGCCTGTGATACTGTGACCTTGTTTTGCTGGGATCTCACTCTGGTATTACTTTTTTCTCACTGCACTTTTCTAAACATCAAGTCATATCCTGTTGGTGACCACCACAGCAAATCAACAGTATCTGTCGACTTGACCTCTGGTCCTGTGCTTGCCCAAACCTTCATTTTCTACATAGACTGAATATTCACAAAGATATGGGAAAGAGTTCTCCCTACTTTGGGGAAGAATCCTTTGTTAGTGTGTTCCTGACTTAATGTAGAGGAATAAGAAGCTAAGGCCCCAAGCTGCATTTGGAAAGCTGAGAGTGAAGAATTGTATATTTGCATATTGTTCACCACCAGCTTGCTTTATGTACTACTGGTGAAGTGAACGATATCTTCCCAGAAATGCTGAATGATTCTTCATAAAACATTTCATTTTATTTCTTCCTCTAAGTAAAGAATGTTTGTGGCTCAAGAGCAGTGTTAGTTGTCAGCATTTCAGTATCAGTAACCATTCTATATTAACTTGCAAGTGCTTTTATTTTGAAGATTGACCTAAGAGTGTGAGGGCAGGGACTGATAGAAAAGGAAGCTTTTCACTGTAGGTAAGGGTCTTTCTTCAAACTATTCTGAGATTTGTTTTGGTGCATTTTTGTCAGCTCTAATTTCAGTTCTAGTAGGTGAGGATTTATGGGACATTTACCTAACTTATTTCATAAGAGATTTGTCTAGTCAAAAATTGTATCTGAAAAGGTCTTTTTTAGCTGCTGCTAGATCAGAGAAAGGGAAATACTTCATTCTCTCAAAATATTAAGATCTGAGAACATACTTTTCTGTCATAATCTGATTTTTTTAGCCTGGTCTCTTTTTTTTTTTTTTTCCTTTTTTTCCTCTCTTTCCTGTTTTTCTGTTGGGGTTTTTTGTTTGTTTGATGTGGGGTTTTTTGCCTGGCCTATAATTAGTTAGCAAAGTTGAAATTACTGCTTCTTCTGTTTTTTGTTCTGGGTGGTTTTTTGTTTAGTTTTCTAGTCAACAGGCTAAACATGTACACACTTATACATGAGTAAAAATTTTGCAGGTTGGTCTTTTCATAATCAGTTTTACTAGAAAAAAATGACACCCACTGTTTTATTTTTTTTTCACTGACTGACGTACGAAAGAGCTCATTTGCATACTGATCTTAAATATAATCTTGTAGTGGTGTAGTTAATGGGAAGGGGGGGAAAAAAAGTGGCTAAAAAAGGGTAAGCTTCAAATTGTCTCTCTTTCAGTATCAACTTCTGTTTAAAGTCCCGTTAACATTGCATTGTTCTGCTAAGATTGGTATCTATCAAAAAAGTAATTTATGAATTGTAAAGTTTAATTGTCAGAATAGAATTGCTGGTTTAAAAATCAGCCTGTGTGATTGTACATGTTTTATTATTCAGCAAACCTGTGTTGATAATCTTTTTGTTGTTGTTAAATTCTGTTTGGCATATCCTGCATGAGTAAAAGTTTGCTACATCTTTCTAAAACAACTTTGGTGCATCTTTAATGCAAATATCTTGTACTGTGTACATTTAGTATATTAATATATTTAATACAGTGCGTTAGGTGGTAATAGGAGATGCTACCCAGTCTTTGTGCAGTTGCTTCTCTTCAAGTGCTTTTAAAATTACTGTCCTATGTAAAACAGTCCACGTTCCTTAGAGTTCAAGAAACCCAAACAACAAAACAAAAAAACCCACAACCAAAAAAAAAAAACCAAACCAAAAACTGTTATTGCCATTAGAGCTTTAAAATAGTATTTTAACATTTAGGACCTGAAGCAAAGTACGGAAGATGCTTATATGAATTTTTGGACCTTCGGTGTAATTTTTAAACAGTGCTTGTCTAAATTACTTCTTATGCCATATCAGGCTACAGAATGAGATTTGCCTAATTTTTTAATTTTTTTTTCTCCACCAGGAAAAAGATTCTTCTCAGAAAGGTCCACGAGAGATACAGAGACAAAACCTGGAAGAAACAAATGTGGTGTCAGAGAAAGCATCTGTACCACTTGAATCTTGTGCACCAAAGGAAAATCCTGTAATTGCAGAAAATGTAGAGGAAGAAGCAGAAGTAGTTTGCTCAGCTGCATTCAGTAAACCTTTACATATTCAAAACCTGCAACTTCAAAATGAAGACAACTTTCAGGCAGAGCGTGTCATCCTTGATAGTTCATCTATGCAGCATATGCATCAACCTAATCCTGTTTTAACGGCAGCAGCAGTCCACAGCATGGAAGCTACCGGTGTTCATACTTCTGTGGAGGATCCAGGAGGCTGTACAGCTACAGTCTTGCAATTTACAGACCCTGAATACATGAATTCATCTCTGAAACTGGACAATGCTGTGGTGCCAATTCCTGACTACACAATTGAAAATCCTGTCCCTCATGTTGTCTGCTGTGGTGAAGTACAGCCAACAAGTGAAGATGCAGTTTTACTGAGTACAGTCACACAAAATCTTGAACAGTTCAGTGGAAGTGAAGAATCTGTCATTGCTATTATTATGCCAGCTGAGAGTCCAGAACAGCCTGAAATAGTAAATAGTTCTTTCCTGGCTGTTAAGGAAGAGCTTCTTGACACTGAGGAGACAGAAATCATTGAAAATGGTGGAAGTGAAATATTACAAACTGAGCATTCATACTGCAAACAAGACATAGACAGAGATCACCTTTGGCAAAAAATTTCAAAACTCCACTCTAAGATAACTTTACTTGAAATGCAGGAGGTAAAAACTTTGGGGAGACTTAGGTCCTTGGAAGCTCTTATTGGACAACTGAAGCAAGAAAACCAGCTTTCTGAAGAAAAACTGAAGACAGTAGAAAACTGTTTTACAACCCTTGAAGTAACTATAATACAGTAAAGGCTTTCACTGATGGTTCTAAAATATCTTTTTAGTCTCTTTGACTGTCCTTTTAGACAAATTAACTTTTGTTTCAGTTGTAGTGTTCTAAACATCTAATGCAAATTGTGTGACTAGCAAATATTCTTTAAAATGTTACATCAGCCAAAGCTAGGTGGTAGACTACTGCCAGTAAAACATGACTTGCAACTAAGCTTAAAAAAAAAAAACTTCAATTGGGTGAATTTTTCTAAAAAATGAAAACATTGAATCAATAAAGTTAAGTTAACCCTTTCTAGCTGCAACCTCCTCCAAATCATGTAATTCCTGCATTTGAGGCAGCAGTAGAACAGACAGAATAAGCATATGGCATGGATAATTATAAAACTGTTGTTTGAAAAAAAAAAAAGTGTCCCAATTCTCTTTCAAATGAGTAAGGAGATACATAATATGCATTGTTCAGTGAGGCCACAATTGCTCTTTAGTCTTCTGTTCATATAACATTTATTCTGATAGTTTTTTGTACACTTGGATCTTACTAAAATTGTTTCTGCAATAAAAGGTGTTGCCTTTCATTTGGTTCTAGAAACAAAAGTTCTCTAAGAATATTGTTCGCTCCCCTTTACTGATTTTATTAACTGTTTCTAGTTAGTTTGAACCACTACAGTAGACAGTTACTACATTCATTTTGAGGGAAATTAATTTGCTTAAATACTTGCTGCTTACTTTGTCCATTTGCCACGGAATCAGCACTAAATCATCCATTCCAACTGTACATTGTGGCTGGACGGGATATTTGTTGTAGGTCCCTTCCAGCTGAACTGTTCTGGGATATTCTATTCTACAATGATTAGATTACTTGGGGAACTTGGTTGTGTTTTCACTTATTCCAAAATTGTGTCGTCCCCACCCCTACAAGTTCAGTCCAAGACTGGAGCAAACAGATTCTTTTGCGGTCTGTTACTCATATTCTCTTTCAGACGCGTTCTAAACTGTCCTGGTAATTTTTCCATACAGAATTGAGGATCAAGCAACACGAATTACAAAGCTGGCCTCCAACTAGTTAATTTGCAAACTAGTCACATTTCAGAAAATTTTTGAGACTTAGAGTGTCTGTGCAGAAGTTGGGCTGCTAAACCACAGAACTGTAGGAGGTTAGTCTACATCAGTAACCAGTTAAGCTAAGTAACCAGTTAGGCTTGTTTTGGTCTTCAACTGGTTAGCTTCTTGTAGGCTTTAAGCACATGATATGATTGGTAATATTCCTAAAGAACATAAAGATCACTTATAATATGAATTATTTGCCTTGAGTCTATGACCCACTCATTCCCTCTTAATACCTCATTTTATTCTGTCTCATTATCTCCCTGTAACAAGAGAACACTCCTGTTCTGCCTTGTGGGCTCTGAAATTACAAGGGATATTCTGTATCCTCTAGAAACATTGCTGTTATATAGAAACCAGTCTTGTGAACATTTTTCAGGTGGAATCTCTGAACTGCACATTTTGTAATGTTTGCAAAGTAAGAGATCTTTGAAAGTGATTTACAAAATGCTGTATGAAATTGCTAAATTATTTGGAAATTTTAGAGATTTCATTAATGTCACTGCAAATCCTCTGCTAACCCTGTATATTTTAAGGCTGACCACACAGTTCAGAAGTACATTGTAGGCTTTGGATGGCAGTGAGAGCTTGGACATGGCAAAAGAGTTGCTGGACTTCAAGCTATTGTCTCAGCAATGCTCTATTCCCAAAGAAAATGTGGTGGTTTAAACACAGTATTTGCATTGCTGATATATTTTGCTTTTAGTAATAGTTTCTGGTATTAAAACTGAGAATGTTATTTTTGGCACAGATTTCTTTAAACCTGGGGGAAAAAACCAGAAATGCTCAATTTTCCTTTTTTTTTACAGAGTTTCTTGGGACTATATCAGAACAACTCAGTAACACTACAAGTCTGTAACCAGGTCTACGAATTTCCCTCCTATAGTGTGTTTTGGGCCGATGGGCCCAGGGTGGAGGTATTAATTTAAAAATATTTACTATTATAGGTGGCTATTGTTGCTTACAGGAAGATACAGCTGGTTCATTTGCCTCAATAATAAGCTGACACTGAATTACTCAGGCTAATTATTACAAGGAAGGAAAAGTAGCATGTTGGAAATGGCCACATCCCACTGAATTAGATGCTACATGTACATTTTGTTTTCAGTGTTTCCTAATCATAAACTATACAGCCTTTGCACACAATTTTATTTCCCCAAACCTGATGGGCACTTGAAGGTGCTGTATTACTCCTTAAGATACAGTGGAAACTGCTTCTGTATAGTCACAACCCAGCATCAAAGTAGTGCACTGAATCATCATTCCTTCTGTAATGTATTGGGCTTATCTTGATCCAAGTCAAATATTCTCATGTTTTCAATAACTTTGCATTTCCATCACCTTCTTTTTTTAAACTTTTGACTTTCAGTTTCCACTAAGGTAATTAATTACTTCAACACTTTATAGATTTAACAGATGGCATCTATTTTATTAATTCACTCCTTGAACTGTTCATTTGTATTTCTTTACCACTGTCCACTGGCTATTGTAGGAATTTGGCATTTGCTTTCTCATAGATCTTCATTTCAATTCTACCAGTTTTATTAAACTTGCCTACAAGCAGTGTGGTTCCATCTGAAATAAATTGATGCCCATTTCCCCTTATTTTCCATCTTCTTTATGAGGTGGAGTGTGAAGTTTTATTTCTCTCGTTCTGAATGCAGGGACAGCTACAGGGGATTTTTTTTCTTCCTGTCAGACTAATGAGTATCCAGGACTTCTGTGCATTCTTGCTTCAGTGGTGCAAATATTGGCTGCACTCTTGCAAGCATCACAAGCATTCATTACCAGTCTGTCTAGATCTGCCATGAGATGGCTTTGATCCTTTTTCAGTCTTTTTACCACAGTGAAGTTGTAATTATTCCACTTAAACCCTCCCCTACTCTTGAGACTTGGCTCCTGCATTAGAAAAGCTAGCAGCAGACTTGGGCTCACTCAAAATGCCCTATTGGTTAGTAATTGTTATCTCTTTTCTGTTTTGCCCAAGCTAGTCCACGATGGGTGCTCTGAATGGGTGCTGTGCAGTCCAGCTGTGCCAGTGTTGACCACAGGGCAGTCACCTGCTCTGCCTTCAGTGAAGGGACCCCTGGGACTGCAGTGCTGCTGGGCTCTAGTGGCACAGTTCCACTCGTGCTAGAGGCTGCTTTCTCTTCAGTTAAGCTATATGCCTCATTTTAAAACTTGCAGTTCTCTCTATCTCCTAACATCTTCTGTAATGGATACATTTCCTGCATACCAAACCACACTGCTGCTTTCGGCTGATACAGTTAATTTTCTTCACAGTGGCTGGTGGGGCTTTATTTTGGATTTGTGCTGGAAACAATGTTGATAACACGGGAGTGTTTTAGCTATTGCTGAGCAGAGTTTATAAGGCGCTTTCTGCCTCTCACCCCACCCCACCAGCGAGGAGGGTACACAGCCAGAACAGCTGATGCCAACTGATCAAAGGGACCCCAGACCATATGGTGTCATGCTCAGCATATAAAGCTGGGGCAAGAAGAAGGGGTGTGTTTGGTGTGATGGCATTTGTTTTCCCCAGTCACCATTACCCGTGATGGAGCCCTGCTTTACTTGGGATGGCTGAACACCTGCCTGCCCATGGGAAGTGGTGAATGAATTCCTTGTTTTGCTTTGCTTGCATGTACAGCTTTTTCTTTCCCAATTAAGTTGGCTTTATCTCAACCTACAAATTCTCTCCCCTATCCTACAATGGGGGAGTGAGCAAGTGGTTATGGTTGCCGACTGAGGTTAAACCACAACACACACTTTGGTCCCCACTGCCCTGCGTACAACTCGATCCTGCTCTTACTGGATAATGCCACTTAACTGCAGGTTAAAGTCATACATGCAAATCCACATTCCTGCAGTTTAGCCTGTATCCAGTACTGCCTCAGCAAAGCACTAAGCACAGCCTATTCCAGCGTTTCCATATCGCAGTGAGACAGTTTAAGACTCAGGGACCCCATCACATTGCCAGGTGAGGGCTCATGCTGGCAGGGGCTGCCTGCAGGCTCTGGACCCCTGCAATCCTAATTAGTTAATTATGTCAGTGACAGTCATAGACTCTGTGTAGCAGGATGTGTTATTTCGAAACCCACTGAGGTAAATGTTCAAATTCCTTTGTTCTTTAGAGATTTTAAACTTCATAATGAGAGTAGGGCAATGAAACCCAGAGCCTGCTTTTGTGAGAGATTGTGTCTGCCCAGTGAGAGGCACCAGGAAGGACCCACCTGCTTTCTGGGCAAACCCAGCAGACACTGTGAGCAGCAGATAATATTTTAATCACCCAAGAAGAACTAGACAAATTTCACAGCCAGCCTTGAGGAAAGGTCTAAGCCATGGGATAGTGATGAGTGACTCAGTCTTTTTTCCATAAAGTCCACAAGCAGGAAGCCTCATGCTGTATTGTAAGGCTGGAGGTAAGTGGCACCTGCACACATGGGCCTTAGGAAAGATGCTCAAGGCATGGGAGATGCTCAGGGGACAGGGAGTAAGTAGTGGGCTTTGGCATTTACACTGGCAAAAGTGCTTTCCTGCAGGGCATCCCTGCAATGCCAGTGCAGCACCAGCTGCAGGTGCTATCCTTTCTCTGGGTTCCCACATGCTTAAAGATACAGAGAAAACCAAGTAATGCACTGGAAAGTATGGATTACCAGCATCAAGGCAAGAGGAAAGAGAAGCAGAAAGGAAAAAGGACAAATTATATGCTCATTAATGACTTAAGCATTAACTTAAATTTGGACAAAAAATATTCTTTGCTCATTTACAAAAGAATTTTAGGACTTACTTACACAAGCTAATTTAAATTTCTGCAACCTCTGGAAATGCCTTAGCATTTTATTCATGCTATCTTATAAAAATATTACTGCTCTATTTTCTCCTTCACTGAAACCACACCTTTCTAATTTACCAGACAATTTAATGCTGCAGAGAAGATGTGAGTTTCAGCCAAAATATTTTCCACAAAGAAAACAATAAGAACAAAACATCTAAACAGACTTTTTCCCGTAAATATATCTCTTGTCATTATTAAATGTTATGGGGTACATTGCAAAAAGTCTATCAGCATTTAAATATCTGCCTTTCCCAAAAAGGACACTTAGACTGGCATTTCTGAAAGCATAGCCATTCAAAATGGTTAAACTGTAGATATGCTTTTGGAATATATCCATATTTATATATAAAAACAGTATATATTGGATGTATCTGAAGCAGCAGTGTTCCCTGTAAGCAGCAGGTGGTGCTACTGGATCTTTCTGTAGGAGTCAGACTAAACCCCTGCACTGAATTTTTTATTCTGTTGCTATTGAAACTGTATGCAAACAGATTAACTATGGGCAGCAGGGGGAAGAGGTGTTTCCTTGTATTTCAGCTGTATCTTTAATAAAGAAGGGTAGTATATGAACAAAACAGGATGACTAATTTGCTTCAATATCACAAAAATAAAGCTTCAGACAAGGAGAAACTTATTTATATTCTGAGCATAAAACATGAAATTCGAGAACCTTCTGTTCAAGTGAGTGGCAAAAGGAGATGTATTTGCTGTGCTTATGTGGGACATGATTCCATTCCTCATTTGTTGAAGTGGGTCAGTGATTACAGTTTGAATCCCGTAAACAATTTAGCATTACTTATTTGCATATTAATCAGGATAATAGTGTATTTAATCATACCCTTCATCAAGGGTGTCTGCCTTGCTACTCAAGTACTGCAGCCATGCTCATGAAACCAGGAAGGCATGTGCACAACAGCTTATGCATGGCATAATCCCCTCTTAAATGTCATGGGACAAATCTTGCTATGAGAATACATAACTTCAGATAATCAGAATAGGTGAATATTGGTCATACACATTCAAACAAATTTCTGCTTATTTCAGTGTTACTTTCAAAGTATAACAGATAATCAGGTGTTACAGTAAAGGTTAGAAGTACCCATGTGATTTTCTGAAAGAATGGAACAGGGCAGCCACAGGGGCGTTGCAAAACCAGATGGCGAAGGAAGACCTGTCAAAGTAACAATTGGCTTCAGAGGTGTAAAAGCCTCAGGTTGGTCAGCTGCTCCACCCCAGCCTCCTGAAAGAAATTGTCTCACCTGACTGGATATCTCCATCATGAGGTGCACCACAATTAAGCAATATTTGACACAAAGAAGAAGAAATGAACTGGAGAAATGCCTATTTATCTACTGACTATAGCCAGGGGGGTAGATATTTCAGATTTAGATATATGGGCTGATTCCAACGGGATGAGGTTCAACAAGGCCAAGTGCTGGATCCTGCACTTTGGCCACAACAACCCCCTACAGTGCTACAGGCTGGGCACAGAGTGGCTGGAGAGCAGCCAGGCAGGAAGGGACCTGGGAGTTTGGATTGACAGGAAGCTGAAGATGAACCAACAGTGTGCCCAGGTGGCCAAGAAAGCCAATGGCATCCTGGCCTGTATCAGGAACAGTGTGGCCAGCAGGAGCAGGGAAGTGATTCTTCCCCTGTGCTCAGCACTGGTGAGGCCACGCCTGGAGAATTGTGTCCAGTTCTGGGCCCCTCAGTTCAGGAAGGACACTGAGGTGCTGGAGCAGGTCCAGGGAAGAGCAACAAGGCTGGTGAAGGGACTCAAACACAAGTCCTGTAAGGAGAGGCTGAGGGAGCTGGAGCTGTTTAGCCTCGAGAAGAGGAGGCTCAGTGCGGGAGCTGTGGGTACCTCCAGAGCTTAGGAGTAGTCCTTCTGGCTGGAGAGAAAAGCCCCCTCTTTGTTCCCCCGGCCACGTGGCATCCAGAGCCCCAAACCGGGAGCACAGAGACCACACAGGGAGACACGCAGGAGGGCGAGGAGAGAGAGCAAGAGAAAGATTTATTGTCCTTGGGTTCAGGTACTTAAAGGTTTGGGGAAATTAGCATACACCCAATCAAGGAGCTAAGGGGACCTTAACCACCACCCAGAGGGACCAGGTCTCACAGCCAATGGGAAAAGGTAACAAGGGTCAAATATACATAGAAGTGGTCCAAAGGGATTTTGGGAAACAGAGTCTCAGGTAGAGGGATTTTACAGCACTTACTTATAAAGCTTTACAGTCAGTTTGTACAACAGCCCTGCTAATTCCCTTATCAGCTTCAGAGGTCCACTCTTGGAAGGACTTCTTCCACTTTACATATTGTTGGTCAATTGCTACAGCTCAGGAGAGACCTTGTTGCTCTCTGCAACTACCTGGAAGGAGGTTGTAGCCAGGATTGGTCTCTTCTCCCAGGCAACCAGCAGTAGGACAAGAGGGCACAATCTTAATCTCCACCAGGGGAAGTTTAGGTTGGATATTAGGAAGAAATTTTTCACAAAGCAAATAATCAGACATTGGAATGGACTGCCCAGGGTAGTGGTGGATTCACTGTCCCCGGAGGTTTTTAAGATGAGACTGGATGTGGCACTTAGTGCCATGGTCTAATAAGCACGGCAGGGTTGGATCAAGGGTTGGACTTGATGATCTCAGAGGTCTTTTCCAACCCAGTTGATTCTATGATTCTATGATAGATATATGTTATAATTACCTGAAGTTCCCTAAAATAAATCTCACCTGTTTCAAAAGGTGAGTTCTCAGACAGGGACAAGTTTGAAAGACTAAAGGCTAATATTAAGTAGTCTGGCACAGCAATTCTTCCAAATTATGCCACAATTTCCTGTAAGGGCAGTGTCAAGATAAAGACCTTTCAAAACTCTAGAGGGGATTTTGCTCAGATATTTCATTTACATAGATACAACCTTTTTTCCCCTGAAGATTTTGAAAGACACCTCTATCTCTGTAAGAAATTTGTACGAGTCGGAAAACTGATTTACCAGGTGCCTGCCTTAGGCAGAGTACATCATGAGCACAAGTCTCAGTGCTGCAGAACATCCTCACAAGGCACACGTCAGCCATAGGAGTTCTGCATTGCTTCATGAATAATAAAAACCGGTTGTAGTCAGATACATTTGACCTCTTACTGCCCCTTGGGACTGAAAACAAACTTGTCGCTGCTACAGCCCTCACTCTGGAATAGTAACAAACACCACAAAGAGGTCTTTTTCAGCCTGTCTGCTTGGGCAAGCACACTATAGATCACAAATACCAGCAGTCTGTTCTTCATTCTGAGTCAATAGACTATGAGGCCACACAAGACTAGGCTTTAGGAGTTCTCAATTACAAGAATAGCTACTGTCTGGAGATAATAAAGACATGATAAGCTATAGCTTGCACAGCATGCAAAATATATAAAGATCTTTAGATCTTATACTTAGTGGCAGCTGTTACTAAACTTTCATCAAAACTCTTTATTTAATGTTTCATGTGGTGAGAAACACTGTACCACATAAAGCTGGCTTTTGCTGGAGGGCAGTTATGGAGTATCCTTTTTTTGTCTGGGACAGAGTTAATTTTCTTCCTGGTAGCTAGTACAGGGCTGTGCTTTTTGTTTTTTTTATGAGAATAATGTTGATAACACGGCGATGTTTTAATTGTTGCAAAGTAGGGCTTACCCTAAGTCAAGGACTTTCCAGTTTCCCATGTTCTGCAAGGGAGGAGGTGCTCAAGAAGTTGGGTTGGAGCACAGCCAGGAGAGATCACCTGATTCTGTGATATTCCATATCACAGAATGTCATGCTCAGTATATAACTTCTGGGGAGCTGACTGGGGGCTGCTGGTCATTGCTCAGTGACAGCCTGGGCATTGGTCAGCAGGTGGTGAGCAGCTGGATGGCACATCACTTGCTTTTCTTGGATTTTATTTCTCTCTCTCCTTCTGTTCTCTGCATTTTGAATGTAATATTTATTATTTAATATTGTTATTATATTTTATGTCAATTAACCTGTTCGTACCCCAACCCAGAGGTTTTACCTTTCTTTTTTCTAGTTATCTCACCCATCCCATCGGGGGTCTAGGGAGCGAGCTTTGTGGTACTTAGTTGCTGGCTGGGGTTAAACCACAACATGGAGTGACAACCCTGTATTGCCTCAGCATCTACTGACAGACTATGAATACTCTCACAAGACTCAATTAGCCTCTCCAGGGCTGGCTCCAGCAGACTGGCAGGATGTTTTCAGGAAACAGCAAATGTTCTGCTGCCACTAGATAAGGGTGAGTACAACAGCAGACTCTCTTTTCAAGCCAGAGCATCAACCAACATTTGTAGAAAGGCATCCGCTCCTCACTAGCAGCCCCTCTCCATGATTCAGTTTTCTGTGTAGTCCCTTAAAAGGTGGGGGAACTCACTCCCAATGGGCTCAACTTCCCACCTGGTACGGAAACACTGCATTTTCCAACTGTGAGGAGTGCACATATTCAAGATTTGTCTGGCACATAGGGCATCACCTTTGAACTGAATTACACCTCAGGCCTCCAGCAGGGACTTGACAAAGAAGCAAAACCTGGACTGATGCTGGCTTTTATCCTTTTATTTCCTCACCCTTATTGTAGTAAAAAGGGACCAGTAAATCAAGCTCCTGAGACCTACTGGGGTAAGAAATGCTGCAAGAAAAAAAAAAAGATATAGGTTATGAGCAAAAAACTATGTTTCATTTATGGACATTAATTAGAAGTAATAACAAATCCCGATTAGATTTTTACTTAAAAATATATTAGAGATTGGCACTTATCTGAGAGTTGCTACAGAAATATGAACTCAGCCACAGTTGCATTTGAGATGCTTAATTTCACAACTTTTAAACACATAAACCACCATAATGAGATCATAGTCATAAATCTAAATGAAATTTTATTTTACGTCTTTCACATTAAAAACATCAATTTACTTCTGCAACTATCCGTTTTGTGAGATTTCAGTAAATTTTATTCTGTATTTTATTCTGTATCTGAAATTAATTTACTGCTTTATCAGTGGGTTTTGATGTGTACTGAGGGTTGCAAACATTCTTTGCTTACCTTTACTTGTTCTTTGTGTTTACCCTTTACACTGATCTCATTTCAAGACTACAGAAACACAACTTCTTATTGCAAAATCCCTCACCAGACTGCCAGGTGCCCTCTTCTTGTAACAGGCATTGCTTTCAGCCTACATCTTTTTGTCTTACCCCAAGCCCAAACATTAAAATTACAGGGTGTGGATATACACATGGCTTATTGCACTGAAATCTCCAGCCTCACTTGACTGCACTGTGGCTTGTAAGGTGAAGCATCTTCCATCAGGTAATGTAGATATGTTAGGTGTTGTTTTCTTTAATGAATAGGATATCTTTTTAACCCAATTCATTGAAAATGAACTCTCCATTATATCTGGAAGGATCTTACCCATAATAATCTGTCACTGTGGGGGTCTGCAGCTCCAGCTCCTGCATTGTTGATAGCAGATAATATACAGAAATGGAAGAAAAAAACTGCAAAGAATAAAATACTAAAACACAAGTATGGATATTTTTTAATTGTTTGATCTGTTTCCTTCATAAATATAGATTTTTTAAATTTGACATATTTCCCTTCTCTGTCAACAGCTGCATATATAATATAATAGTGGAGATCATTGATCTAGTCCTCAGCATCAGAGACACAAAAGCTGGAAAGCTTTTGGGAGTCACTGTGAGAACTGCCTATTCTAAACACCTGCAGATTTGTTTAATTTTCTAGTTACTAATTACACACTACAGCAAAAAAAAGTAATCTGACAGTTAAAGAAATATGGTAAGCTTCTCAAAGGATGTTTTAGCTAGCCATGAAAGTTGTGCTTTGGGTTTTAAATAAGTGTGTTTAAGAACAATTAAAAGTAAGTTTATGTGCAGGTGAAGTGATGCAGCGAGTGTCATGCACTGATATGAACACAAAGGCTGAAGTGATGGGAACTGACAGGGGAGCAGGCAAGTTTTACACTCTCACACACACATGCACACCTACAAAACACTTGATACTGTCCTTGCCTTAAAAACAAGAGAATATTTTAATGGTGTTACTAACACAAGTCCCAGATACATTAAAATCTTCTTCCTCTCAGCATGAAAAAACAACACATTCTTGGTTCCCAACTTTTATTGTAAAAATTCACTTTATTCTTTTTACAACAATTTTCTAACAATAGATCATGAAGCAGTAATGAAATGTTGTACGACAGAATGATATGTCCTGTCATTTCAGGACAGTCCCTAACACTGCAGTGTTTGAAATCAGTATTATACATTACCTCAACATTTTCCAGGATCCATAACCTTCTGGGAAATGCCCCTTACTGCTTTCTAATAAGCAAATTGATAGATTCTGAAAGAAAAACAAGTTATCTTCCTGAAAAGCTATGGCTGGGAATGAACAATTTAAAATGAATGCCAACACCTGCCCAACAGCCCATGTTTCTGCAGATCTCCAGAGAAAATACAGAAGCAGACAATATTTCAGAAGTGCAGGGCCATTAAAAGCAGTAAGCGACGGTTCATTCTGCTTTTCTTCCCAGGAGGATTATGATTTTCAAGGGATATGAGTGAAGGCTATAAACAAAAGTAGGGTCATGAATTTTAAAAATTTAAATGAATTCTTTTTTCACCACACAGACCATTTTCTGTCCTCTACAGCAAAAGTCCATTTCTGTTGTGAAAGAAATTCCCTGAGCCAGATGCAGGCAGGCAGCCCTATGTTATATGCCACAAATAGTGTGAAGATGCACCAGAGATCTACTCAGATGTACAACATTTAACACTGTTCTTCCTAATGCATAGCCCTCTAACATCCCCCTTATGCAAAATAAAGACTACAAATTTCCCCTGTGTTTTCCTCCAGCCCCCTTGCTTAGGGCAAAATGTAGTTAATGCCAAACATACAGTTTTTCATACTGTTGTGCTTTCCCCAAGTATTTATATTTTTTAAGAAGCCAAAGACTAAAGGTTGCATTTTTAAAGTCATTTATGTGATGCACATCACACTGCCTTTACAAATCTGGCCACTAATCTTTTTTACTCTCTGGAGATCCAAGATGCTTAGCCAGAGGCAGGGAGTGGTGTGCCAAGGCTGATAGTCTGTGCCAATGGGCTGGAGCCATAGCAGCCAGCCCAATATGCCTCCTCCTCACAACCAGCCTCCAGAAAGGGAAAGCAATGGCTGCTAAGAGAAGGTGACACAGCTTATACAGCCTCAGGGCTGGGAAGACACTAGGAACAAACACTAAGAGAGAGCTGGTACCTTAGTCACCTGACATGGTGTAATAACAAAGCACTCAAGCACTATACTCAAGTAGATCTGAAAATAACAAGAGAACTGGCCTCAATATATTCAATGTTTCCTCTGAAAATGCTGCTTCCTATTCTGCATTCTTCCAGAACCTGCATGAAACAAAATTCATGGTGAAGTCACAATGCACCAGAGCTGGCTCCCAGCATATTGTGACCCTACTTGTTGCAAAGGGCTTTGGAGTAACCCCAATGAAGAACAAATATTTGCTCTCTGTCAAGTTTGGTGTCATATCTCCTGTTGAAAAGAAGTCACTATAAAGCAGCTCCTAAAGGAAGAAATGCAAACTCTCCCTTCCAGAGTGAAAATGTTTCAGTCACTTGAAAAGTGAAATCAGTAACCTACCACAAATACCATAAGCAAAATGAAGCTCTGTAAGAAAAGGAATTTTGACAAAGATGACCCACATGTTTTGCACCATTTGCAAACTACCCTTTTCCCTTATTGCTAACTGCTTACTTTTAGAGCAGCTCCACTAAATCACACATACAACATGCCTTTTGGCATCACACTTTCCTTCTACATATAATCTTTAGTAATAAATACTCAGATGATTTAATTCCGTGCATGTCATGTTTCTTTCTAAATGTTTAATGTGAAGGGAAACAGTTCTCTTAAAACTGATTAAAAGCATTGTAACTGAAAACATTTATTTTAGATTTGAGCCAAAACATAAATCTAATATGAAAAAAGTAAGACAAGAGGAACTAACTCATGATCTTGAAGGGACTATGAAACATGCTATAAAAATACTTTTAAAGTGGTTTGAGAGAGAGTGAGGGCCAAACTAACACAAAACGTTAAACTTTGGTCCAAATTCCATCTCCCATGACCCATGACAACTGCAACAGGACTGCCCACTGGCTTAATTTCTATTGCTGTTATGAAGTGAACATGGCCCAGGGGTGATGAGCCCTGCAAACTAGATCTTCCAGTTTGTAGATTCAGTTTCATATCCAGGCACAGATTACAAAACCACAAAATCCCAGAAATGTTGGCTCTAGCAGGACTCAGGAGGTCACTCGCTATGGTTCCCTCTCACAGCAGCCTTCCCCCTGCAGCCCTTATGCAGTGGGATTCTCCAAGCTGAGCAGCTCACTGACAGGAGCAAAGAGAGGAGAAGGGTCCTGGTACTGGCATGGCCCACACTACCAGGCTGAGACAACTCTATTCTACTAATAAACACTCCACGAAACAAAAAGCAGGTGTTCCCAATTACATTTTCTGAATATAATATTGACACAAAGTTGTGCTTGTGTTCACATGAGAGTCTATAGACCAGGCAGCCATTATTTTATGGTGGAAGCCTTTTAAATTACTTTTTAAGTATTATTATTTCCATTGGTTTTGCTACTAGTGTCATCAAAAAAAAAAAAATTAAAAAGATTCCCATCCATGTCTCATCTCTACTACTTTAAGGTTGCAAAAATGCCATTTTGATTTTAAGATGGCATGCAGAGCTTTGCATCTGCTGGATGGGGAGAGCATCATCATGATGCAAAGCATCAAAATCAAAGGAGGGGAAAACGCAAAGAGGAGATGTGCTTTATTCTCTGACAGAGCTTCTTACAATTAGTGCAAATACTTTGGCACTAGCAGTTTATTTTTGCTAACACATAGATACTTACTTTATATTTTTTTTTTTACAATTCCTTTTTAAATCTTCCCATAGCCATATTTAATAAGAACAAGAATGAGAAGTAGATGAAAGGCTGGAAAACAAGGGGGCAGCAGAGTCTCTTGCAGGCACTGTAGATGTCCCAGGATGATTAAGGGAAATCTAGGAACATCCATTTGAATCAGTGGCAGTGGAACAGCATAATCCTCCCATACTAAGCCCTGCTTTGTTTTCAGATTGTGCTGCTGATCCTAATGAGAAATATCAACCGGAGAGTAAAAAGAAGCCTGGATATCAGTTTATATTCTTTGGGGTAAACAGGGTCATTGCTACCTCTGATAACATCCCCCAGGGTTGCCAGTTGCCTCTAAACTCTGCTTTTATCTGCCAGTTTCTGAATTCTGTCTCAGAAGTCAATCACCAAAGTCCTCACCAATGATTTATATCTGGATATATATTTATGTACAGGTTGAAGTTTGTTTCCTTAAAGGTAGAAATACCAAGAAATATAATACCGGAGCACCAACCTTCCACTACCACTTTTCAGGCTTTATTAGGTATTTTGACAGACTCCTGGGATTTGAGGCAGTCTCAGCATACTCTGATTAAAAGTGTGAAAACATGTTCTCAGGCAAAGAAAAAAGGGGTCAGTTCCTTTCCCTAGGAAAACTGAACTAATTAGCACACTATTTGCCCAGAAATGACTGAAAAGTATCAGAGAACTTACATGATAGAGAAAGATCTTGTCATTGATAAATCCTCTTATTTCCCATATGCCATTCCAGTGTCACACGCTCACAACTATTAATAACTTTGAGCACTTAATTCTAAAGAAAATCTCTGCTTTTAGCAGCATAGCTATTACAATATGCAAGCTGTCTTGTTTGACAGCCTGAGCTGCCCTTACACAGTCTAGTAGGCTGTAGACAGACCCTATTTTCCACACAAAGAGCCTTTCTGCTTGAGCAGCTCCCCTCAGACATCACCACCAGCAGCACATGACATCCAAGTGAGCAGCTGCCAAGCTCATCAACACAACATGGTAATACTCAAGCATAAGGAGCAGAGAGGAGCTTACAATCTCCAGCACACTAAGGGATCTGTACCAGGTTTATGTGGCTAGGGTTTAGCTTTTGAAAATTTGCAGACCCCTGGGAGACTGTGTTTCAGTGGGCACTAATTATATGGTCTCTTTTTGTTGAATTTTCACTGAGTACAAATTGTCTTGCAGATATCTTGGCCCCTCCTGTAAGGTTTCATTTATTTTCTAGTGTTTTCCACTATTCTTTGCCATTGCCATTTAAGTGTAAATAAGGTTTATACCATGATAAGGGTAGCTAGGGAATACCCTGTTATTTTTTCCAATCAAAATGCTTTCCAGGATCAAATAAGAATTGCTGACTTGCTAAGTCTTATGTCTATGACATTTTTGACTAATACTAATCTTCTTATTTGGTTTCCCCAGCTGTCGTCATAGTGAATTGGATTTAATTTTTGTAGCAACTTGCTTATCTTTGAAGTCAGTGTTATCCCTCAAAATCCTTTGTGTGTTAAAAACTAAGGGAGCCGTTCATGTTCAGCATGTTCAGCTTTTGCAGCTCCTATAGGCAACCTAGATAGTCCTAGCTAACCACTGTATCTAGAATCATGTTAATTCTGCTTTGAGAATCAAACATGCTGTTCAGCAGCCCAGCTAAGCCAGAAAGGCTAAAATTAAAATAGTTTTGGACACTGCTGACAGGCACCAATGTTTTTCAGAACTGAGAGGAAGTGAGGATCCCTTTTGACTAGCTGAACTGAGGTCATTCTGATCTCATTCAACACTTTGAACTAATTTAACTGTCTCATTGTCCCTAAAAAAGCCTTGCTATGTTCAGATAGCCCTTTTCAGTATGATGGGGCTTTACTCTTGTTTTAGGGTAACAGACATGCTGAAGGACTAGAAAATAAACAGCAGTTTATTAAAAATATTTTCATTCTAATGTCTAAAGGCAGATTTAGCATTGAAAGAGTTACTTTGTTTATCAGTCTGGTTCACAACCAACCAGTTTCATGGCTGCTAATCAGACTAGAACAGTTGCCACCTTCAGAAGAACATGTGTGTGCCAGGACATCCGCTGACTGCTTTGTAATTTCTCAGTACAGCTCCACAGGCTGCCAAGTCTTTCCTCTTGCATCTGAATCTCATGGCCAAAGAACAACAATTTTCTGAAATGAGAATTCATAAATCTAAAATACTGTCCAGCTAGAAAGAGTGTGTTTTGTAGCATTTTATACAATTTTGTATTAATTCCAGCACCCATGTTTTCCCCACCCCTGAAAAGCCCCAGGACTTGCTGGCAGCAGCACCTGCACAGCAGAAGCCAGGGATATCCAGCCCTCACCATTTGCACGAAGGAGAGAAGGCCACACATGGAGAAGCATGCCAGGTGGTGTAAAAAGCCATACAGGTTATGTCCACGTGGGTCAAGACTTACTCTTGAGTTTAACCCGAGCAATTTATTTTTTCTTCTAAAAATAAAAGCTGCTCAGATATTATGCTGGCCCTAGAGATACACATATTGGATTGGTTGACAAATCTGCAGTATGTGATGGGTTTCTATCTTACAGGTGTCACACTGTCACAAAATCTGTAACAACGAAACACATACTATACAGGAAAAGAGATTAGTGACATATTTTTATTAGTTTCTGTAGAGCAGGCATTCCTTTTCATACCTTACAAATGTTTGAACTAATCAAAAGGAGATAGTGCTTCATCTATCATCTAGAACTTTTTTAAATCAGGGAGTTTCATGAGACTTGGCTAGAGGACACTGTGACTGGAAGTTGTCTACTTGGCTCAGAAGGAGACTGACGAGTTGAAAAGACACCATCTGGACACCTTTCTAATGCTTAGACTCACTAAGTAAGCAAAATACATCCAGGAGGGTAGGAAAGAAATGTCATCTACATTTGCCATGTTCTTGCAATTATGACCCCAGTTGGAGACAGAATGCCAGCCTAAGTTGACTTTTGGCCACAGCTGCTACAATCAGCTGGTGTTCTGACATTAATTTATGGTAATTACTGTGTAACTTTTTAATTATTTTTCAAATGTAAGGCACCTTTAAAAATAATTCATTCAGTGAAGCTAATAATTATTAATAATACATTATTAATTACATTTAAGGATGACTTCTATAGGACCATTCATGACAATGCATGACAAACCACTGGAAGAATATTTTCAGGACAAAACTTTTGTGCATTTGACATGTCTTCCATGATTTTCAATAAGAAAAATTTATCCTGCTTTATATGTGTGCATGGCAGCAATGACTCTGAAAATGCTTTGTTAAGGAACCATAAAACACAGCTTTTTTTCTGCATAAATAAAAATTCACTCTTGATCTTGCATGCTTTAGAATATGGGAAAAATATGTGTGCACAGGACTAAATCCACTGTATTGTCATAAAGCCTTCAAACTGGCAAGACTGTTATCTCTTAAAACTTGAATCAAATTACAGGCAGAGGAAAAAATGGTGCCAATGAACACTAATAAGATCATATATCTATGTAGTCTGCTTCAGCACTTTCCATGGAACTTTAACAAACACACAACCATTAGGATTAAAATTTTCCATTTCTCACAGGGTACACTCTTGTCAATTTTCCATTTATATTTTACTTCCAGGGAGAAAACTCAGTGAACTGTAGTATCATTTGAAGTTTCTTACAGTCACTTGTAAATTCCAAGTCGTGCTTTTACTTCCTTTTGCTGATACAGTCTGTCATGAGACTGGAAGATACAAAAGACTATTAGGTAATCAAAACAATTTCTATGATAACATTCAATTTCCACAACACAAAAGCTTACCCTTTCTTCTCAAATGTAAAATCCTAATACAGACCATAAATTAGTCATTCTCAGGAAAGAATATAGTCCCTAAAATCTGCTTTAGCAGATACTGGCAATAATCAAGTTCTCAATTACATGCATAAAGAAATTTAAATGATTCTCATAAGAATGGAACTGTCACCTTCCAACCACAATTCACAAAAAAAACACTAAATAAGTTTGCACCATCACCACTAAGCATCATTTGACAATCCATCTCTCACCACAGCCAACTATGCTGGGCATGAAGGCAAGTGGCAATGCAACAGATTCCCTCCAGACCCTTCCTTTTTCCTGAATGGCTTCATCATTTTGGTACAACCTTCAGCATCTTTAAGTAGCAAACAGCCCTGCTACTGCATGCCTTGGGGTCTCTCCATGCATCCATCAGCTGCAGGATCTGGTCTAGCTAAGCAGCATAGTTCCACGTAACACAGAGCACAGGCAGCAGACCCTCTGAACCACCTGCATTTTAACTCAGCATTTCTCATCTGCAGTTTGTGTCTCTCTCATACTTGGTTACACTCTTTTTCTTCATCCTTTACCTCTAATATTGCATTATAAAGGGTCTTACAAAATTGGAACAAGGTAAAAAAAAAAATAAAAGCAATAATGCTTTTTCTTGATTCATTATTCTCTTCGTTTTCCTGTCTGATCACTCGTTAGCAGTTCTTGCCACTTGCAGAAAAAAGTTGCGGTTTTGTTGTATCTTAATATCTCATCTTTACATTTCTGGCTGTAGGTTTATACAACATTAAATGACCTTGCAGATATTTTTTTAATAGTTCACTTTGGCCATTGCATATATTCTTTTAATAAAATGTCTTATGTTCTCATGTTTAGAAGGCTGGGTAAGTATTTTTCAGCTTTGACTGAGGTATGGCCAAAGGTTGTAGTTTCAATAAACACTTTCTTTGATGCTCTGAAGTGACTGCAGGTGCTAAGCAGGTGCTGCCTTTGATCTACGCTCTTGAAAGGGAGACACAGGAGCCACTTCTTTTTCTTCAAGTTAAAATAAGAAAGTTACTGTTTGTTCAGTAATTGAACAGTAGCAGTTACAACCCAAGTGATTGACAAACTAGATTTATCTGGCAGAATAGAAGGCGAAGTGAGCAGATAAGAATGAGCAGGATCAACTGCAAAAAAACCACCACAGAAAACTGCCTTCTGCTCATCCTCCCACCTGGGTTGAGGGAAATGTACTGTTGGCTGCATTTCTATAGGCAGAGAGGGTTGTGCTGAAGATGTACTTGAATTTTTCAAGAATTTATATTCCAAGGAAACATTTCTAACAAGGCCCTGATTATTTTGTGCCAAATGCCAGGACTATCATCAGTCATGCACAGTTGATAGCATTTTACAAGAAAAGAGGTCACTGGGATGACGTTTCCAGACATCATCAAAAAAAGTTAATGTTCTCTGTGAGGAAACAGAAGCAACTTTTACATGGCTGTATTGATTTTTACAGCATATTCATTTTCCTTCTCAGAACACCCTAACAGAAAACAATAACAGAAATTCCATATCAACTTGTTGTGCTGATAATAATATTCTATATAATATACCTGCAAACACCAACAGGAAAATGAGATATCAAAACTTAAACGAGAATTCACAGAATTGAGAGCACAACATATGTCTAGCCTACATTTGAATTCCTCCTATTTTCACATAGAATCATAGAATCATTAAGGTTGGAAAAGACCTTCAGGTTCATCAAATCCAACCTTTGTCTGAACATCACCAAGTGCCAAGTCTTGAACATCTCCAGGATTGGTAAGTCCACCACCTCCCTGGACAGCCTGTTTCAGTGCTTAACCACCCTTTCAGAGAGCAAATTCTTCCTGATGTCTGGGCCTGTAGTTCTCTCAATCCTCCCTCTGCCCCTTCTTGTAGGTGAGCTGATGCTCACATTAGCTAACCTCCGGTCATCTACGACCCCTCCCATTAACCAGGACTGATGATAAGTGATGGAGAGTGGCTTGATGAGCTCTTCTGCCAAGTACCTCAGTACCCTCAGGTGAATCCCATCCAGCCCCATGGACTTGTGGTGTCAAAGTGGCACAACAGGTTACTAACTACTTCCTCCTGGATTGCAGGGGGTCTGTTCTGCTTCCTACCCCTGTGTACCAGCTCAGCAGGGTGGTTGCTCTGAGGATATCTGGTCTTTCTGTTAAAGACTGGAGCAAAGAAGGCATTAAGTACCTCAGCCTTTTCCTCATCCTTCATTGCAATGTTCCCCTCCATATCCAGTAAAGGCAGGCAGCAAACTTCCGAGTGGGATGGGTCCAGTTGGTATGTAGGGCCCTCAGTTTCCCTAAGAAGGCAGTCACCTATAAGAATTACCCTTCTTTCTTAACAGTTGTAGTTGTAACACACGGAGTTGACTGACTTGCTCTGGGCAAGACTTTTACAAGACAGACTTTTACTATCATTTACCTAACCCTCAAGTTCAAGAGCTTCACATCTATTCCCATACCTGGGATGGTGAGGGAGGCTGAGAGGGCACAGCTATGGTGCAAGTGATTTGGTAGTGACTATCCGAATCCTTGAGACCCAGAGGAAATGCGTATCAAGCAGACTAAGGCCAAAGACAACAGAAGGAAACAATGTAATACAGTGGGTAAAAATAACTCTATCTCATGCATTTACTTGCTTGCTTGCTTGGAGTTTGTAATAGTGGTAAGTAGTGGTTTTAATAGGGAAGTTCATGATTGTTAGAAATTTCTAAAATAATAAAAAAATAATCTTTATAAACTGACATAAATTATCTTTAACTAGAGTAGTGTGCAGAAGCCTGGGAATCAGATGGTTCTGACCAGTNAAAATAACTCTATCTCATGCATTTGTTTGCTTGGAGTTTGTAATAGTGCTAAGTAGCCCAACTATGCTCTGCTTGAAAGTTGCCAGGAAAAGAAAACCTGATCAGTATTACAAATTACCTAAAGCTCCTCATCCAGTGATCCTAGACACTTAAAGTACACTTTGGTGTTCTTGTCTTTTCTTTGACCAAGTTCAAAAATATAAGGGATAAATCAATAGGGAAAAATGCAACAGAAGCTTCACAGCTATCCTCATTTCTGAGTTCCTCTTTCTTTAGTGTTCCACTTTGGTCGTTTTTTTCAGCCAAAAAAAAAGAAGAATAGATCTTCTAGTTTAAGACCTGATATGTTACAGTTCTATCAAATTACTCATTCTACCAGAAGGAGAGTGTGGGCCCAATCAGAGTGAGCAGCAAATCTCTGCAAAAGAGGTTTCCCTGTTTCCCACTGGAGTCTTGTGTTTCTGGGACACAGTTCAGTAGCTGGACATGTGGGTGCAGCTTAGCAATCACCTTGGGAATTCTAATATTTGATTTGCAGGCATCTGTACACAGCCTGATTTTGGCAAAACAAATACATGTACTACAACAAGAAAAAAAGTCTTGTTCAAACCACCTCTCCAGGCTGTACAATTGTAATTTTTTTGGTTCCTACTTAGAGATTTTCAACACCCTTGTAATCAATTCTAACAGTCCCTCTTTTAAGAGAGATACAGAATGCCCTTTATTAATTCAGTGTATTTGAATGGGGGGTTGTGGTTTTTTATAATAGTTTTCTCCAATGCTTTACCTTGAAAAATAGCAGCAGCTGCTAATAAATGTAGTCAGATGAAATTCTGATCTTTGCACTCACATATCTCTAATCCTCTAGAGGAAAATAAGAACTACATTCAGAGGCTGTGTGGGTTCTCTCACCAAACAGGGCTTGACAAGACACTGTTCCTTATTATTACCCTATTCAGTGGCAGCACAGGGACAGCACTTTGTGTCATATAGGAGTTTAAGTAATAATGTCATGTGCCTTGGCTTTCTCTTTGACAATTTGTCATCAAAACAAATTGCTGCAAAACATTTTATATATAAAAGCATTTGCAGAGATTTGTATCCAGGCAACAGTTGTAAGCTTCTAGATAGATTGCCTGTTACTCATTGCTTGTAAATTAGTTTCAGCTAATTTCTCCTAGCAAACAAGGGCTGTATAGGCCTGATAAAGGGAAGTGATTAAAGCCCATTTTAGGTAAACTGACAGAACAAGTATTGTTTAACCAGTCTCTGGCCCTACTTTTCCTGTGGATTATAAACTGAGAAGGACACCTGTGTGATATTCTTGGCAGTGCTGCAAATTCTGACCATTGCAGAGTTGCTGATGAGGCTGCATGTTTCTTTTCTGTAGATGGAAATGCTGCCTATTATTTGGACTCTTAAGAATTATACTGATAATATAAGCAAAGCATAAGCCAGCTGAAAAAGCATCACAATAGAAAGCAAGCAACAAGGTGAGTACGGTCCCCCATGGCTGCAGGAAGATGCCCCAGTGACCCCAAAACCCACTGATGGCTACTGGTGCATAACAGCAGCATGCATGCTTTTGTCATAAACTGACCCCAGTTTATCTCTAGTTTATCTCTAGCTTCAGGATATGGTTTGTGGTTGATGTCTCCAGAAGACAGAGATAACCTACAGCAGTTTAGAAACCACTGCTCTGTTTGCAGACCGGTTGCTGGACTTTGTGGTCACATATCTAATGGGAAGTAAAATGGAATGGAAGCTGTTCCTTGATTCTGAAACAAATGCACTGGTACAGTGCAAGTATACATCTAAACCCTCTGATTTGCCCTAAATAAAGCAGTTATATTAGCAATACATAGAGACCAATATTAATATATTATCATATTATTGTATAATTAGTATTTACACATTGGTAGATTGTTATGTCTATATAATAATTATTATCTACATAATAATTGTGTTACTCTATGATTGTAATATTCTATTAAATTACTATATCAACATTTATGCATTATATAAATATATTTTATTTATTACATATATTCTCTATGGTAAAATAATGTACTAATATTACTGTTATGCCTAAAATTTAATATATTGATATGGCTGTTCAGGGACATTCTCTGGCTTGTGGTAATCACCCAAAGTCCAGAGACTGTTTGGGAAGCATTAGCCAACGGAAGAACTGGGCCAAAATTTGTGCAAACATTTTAGCAGATGGTGAACACATACCAGAGCTCAGCCCTGGCCCTGTTAATGTACTAATGCACACAAAGCCTGTAATGCCTTCAGCCTTAGACAAATGCCTTATAAAAGACAGATCTTCAGTTTAATCCTGTTGGATCAATATGGCTTTCAGGACAATGGCCATGGACAGAGGAGGAGGAGGTATTGCCTGGACTTATGAATCTGGAAAGGGAGGCGGACGTGAGGCTTTTACAAGTCACCCCATACTGCAACTCTGGGCACAAATGATGTGAACAGTGCTGGGGTAAAGCACGGTTTATATCCTGCACCTCCTGGTTGGGGAAAGCCTGACGGAGGATGTTCACTCTGCACCTAAGTCAGAAATACAATCACTGCCTCTTTGTGGAAGCAGATCAGATAAGAGCCTGTCTCAAAGACGTGCATGATTTGTTTCTTTAAAAGAAGGTACAGGGAGCCATGTATCACGCAGACAACAGCTTGAAATCGGAGTCCTCTTGTCTGGGGCTGCTGAATATGCATTTGATGTTGATAGAATTTCAAAATACCCAAGAAGGAGCAATATAGTGCTTCTGCATGTGTTCAGCCTTTTTTATTTTTTCCTGTGCTTAGATGCTTTTATCTGTAAGCTCTGTAGGAATAATTTTTCTTTTTATATTAAAAAATGCTAATTTGTAGAAATGTTTGATGAAAATAAACTTCCATGACAACAAATCCACTTCAATTCACATGAAAATCAACCTGTGAAGGATGGTAAGAATAAATGTCTTTAAAGCACAGGAAATATTTTAATGTCTTTGTTTCCCCCTTGAACTAATATACCATAATATTCACAACATATTCTAATACTGTGTACTTTCTTTATTTGCAAACATTTGGCCATTGAAATTATTCAGGTATAATTAATTTTGATATAATCTATGTTTATAAAGCCAGATAAAAACTGTAACACAGGAACTGTAAAGTTTATAGTACGTAGTTAAAATATAGAAAAAGCTATTCACTCACATGCAGAGACATGCTGTGTCTCACAATAGCTCTGATTGTAATTAAGGCTTTTTAGCATTTGATTAGAGCAATCTGATTTTTAAAAGCTTTCTTTTTTTTCAACCCTTCAAGGTGTTATGCCTTTTTTGGTTGTCTCCTATTAGTTTTGTGCAGGATTTTAATAGAAAAATGTATTGATTTTTACTTTTAAGTACACCCCAGATCTTGTTCCTGAAAGTGAGTTTATTTCTATATCCCAAGCCAATCTTCTCAGTTATGAAATAGATACTTACATCTAAGTCCTGCAGTTAGAACTATTTCTAATGTCTCTAGTAGGATTTAGATAAAGTTTTAAGTAAGAAAACAGGAATAAATCTTCTATGTAATTTGTCTCTTCACCCTTCTTTTGTGGCCCAGTGAATACATGTATAACAGAAACAATTAACCTGTCTCCTAACCTGATGGTTAATATGCACATGGAGCCATTGTTCATGGTCTATATTCTGGAAGTCAGGACTTCTGTATTCTAGAAGCCAGCAGAGAGACTTAGATTTTAAAAAGCAACTTGCATGATTCACCTTCTTAATCAGTAACACAGTAATGTCATGTTTCTTGAAGGCCCTAAGAGCAAAAGCAAAATCCCCCTCCTCTTTTCTTTACTTTTAACAGGATAAGAGTCCCCTCCCAGCTGCAACTTTTTTTAAAACTAGTTTGGATATATTTTCCTAGTTGGAACTGACAGATTAGAAATACCACTTCTAACTCTTAAATGTTACCTCTCCCATCTAGGGAAACTTGTTTTCCTCTTATATTTATTTATAGCTAATGCATATGTAGGGACATCTTTACCAGAAACATTGACTTGGTTGATTAGCTTACCACCTGCTACTGCTCACCATGGATGTTCAACTTCCACCATTTGGTTATCTATCCTGAAAGCTAGATTTGCCAAAGAAGAGGGAGAACATAAAAATAACTGCTTTGTTAAATAAGCTATAATAGCTGTTTAACTAAATAAGATCCACGGTGCTTTGGAAGCAATATATTTCCTGCTCCCACATTCTTCTGTTTCAGTTCTTTCCCTTCAGTTTCTCTGCTTAGACATCAGCTGTGTTTTCTTCCCTTGTTATGGACTATTTCTGTTGATTTCATTAGTTTGCCATTCTTATCTGGCAGTGTATCTGTAGGGCTTCTGTGGTGGCTATTAAGCTTCCTTAGAAAATCCCTTCCCTTAAGCCTCTTCACAAAAATAAGACAAGTGGCATATATATATGGATGCTGGTGTCTACCCCTCAAATTTTCTTAAGGGAGGCAAAAAAAAGAAGCCATTTTCATCTTCATTCAGACAGCCAAGGCAAAAAAAAACAAAAGAAGGGTAATTATAGGTGTGAGCTGCAACCATCAAACCACTTACCAGGGAATAGTCTGGGCTGTTGATTTCACTTGCTCAAAAATAACATTTTTGCTAGAAAGATGTTATCCCTAAATGTGTCAATATACTTCCAAGTAGCATAATGTTTGCTTTTGAAACAGATTAATGATGACAGGCTTTGAGGAGGAGGTGAGAAAGCTGAGGAGGAGTATTAGGACAGTTGACCTTGAAATTTACATTTCAGGATTCTCAGGTACCCACTCCATACTTCAAGCTATGAAGTGTGATGAAGCGTAACATTCTAACCTCCCTTTGACATTCTTTACTCTTTTTTTCCTGATTTTAACATGCTCACAGAGAAACATCTCTACAAAAATGTTGTTTTCAGCCTCTGCAACATTCTTGAAATTCTAGCAATAAATGACATACTAAAGCACAGGCTACAATATTTAAAACATTTGCAGGAGAGCACTATACCATAATATGGGGGTTTGAAGTCATCCATAAGTCCTGAATCTAGCTAGCACCCCCCTCATGTTTGAAAAGTGGAGCAGAAGGAAACTATGAAACCGATGTCTGGCTCCTCATTATTTACGAAGAAAATTCTGCAAGACTTCCAATCTTATGATATCTTTGGGACATGGTTATGGGGTGTTCCAGCAGCTGTGCAACCACACTGAGACTGACGTTGAAGATTTCAGTCAGGAGGATAAAAGGGAGAAGTGAATGCTGGAAGCTGGCTGGGCAGGAGCCCTGTTTACTTATCTTCTTAGCCAGACTTTCCCAGGATCCCTGAAGGGTCTATCTCCTTAAAGTTGACAGGGAAAATGCCTCTAGATTGAGTAGTCCTAATCTTCTGTTTGCATTAAGTCACAGACAACCCTTTCACTATGGATTTAAATGGGAGTTAGACAAAACCTGAAGCCTAACCAGAAAGGAATTATGGAAGCTCTTGTTTAACCAGAGAGGAGTTTTAGTGCATTTTCTGGATGGAGTTTTTCAACCTTTGCAAGTATCCTGTCTCTCCGAGTAAATGTTCTGTCCAACCAGGAGGAGAAATTCTTAGACATCTGAACAAATATGAAACCAAATTTAATAAAACTACTCTTTACTGCATTCTCTTTAAATTATTGAAAATGTCAAAGGAAACATTTTAGACTAGAGGATGTGAATGACTGTTAAATGGTAGTATTTCTAGACATTAAGTGAACAGCTATGGAGGGTTCATTATCACTAGACTAAATGGTCTCACTTGGAAAACATCCCAACAAATCAGTTGTCTAGGTGAAGCAAATTTCAATGAAGTGGAGAAATGGCACCTACAAGCAAATACAGAAAGAGTTAAGTATAACCTCAGTAGGGAGCTGTACCTTTGAAAGACTTTTAGAAGATATTCAGGTGAGTTAAAGACATTGAATAAAATATACTTCTGTTCAGTCTTTGGCTGCTAGCAATCACTGAACCCATAATCAGGAGTGTCAGGTATATGATATAACAGGAATAAAATCAAGACAGTTTCCCAAGAGGAAGGCTAGACTGAGTAAAGCCTTTGCAGAACTGAAGATTTTTGATGCCAAATTACAGAACACAATTAAAGAAGATTTCAAGATACATAAAAAAAACCACAAAACCTACATTAAAAATGCCTGATAAGCCAGTGAACCTTTAGCCATTCTACATTCAATCAGCATAAGGGACAAAAAACTATTCTCCTGTATCTGAATAGTTCAATATATGGCATTGTCTACAATAGCCTTTAAGCCTAGAGTAGGCTGAGCAGGGTCTGGAGGGTTCTAAAATTACCAACATTCATGTTAAATCCGTATTTCAGTAAAAACATAAAGCAGGGGACCAAAAAGAGCAAGATTCAGGATGTGTGTTAAAGAGCAACATTTGAGATGTTCTCAACAAAGCCCAGACCAAAGCTGAAAGAGTCTATAAACTGTATTTAATTCTACTTGCTCTAAAATAGACCTAGAAGACAAGATGTATGGTTAATTGCTCATTAAGTTGCAGAATAATTCCTTATTTTTTCCTCAGTGGAAAATTCCTGTATCTTTGCAGGGAACAATTTGCATTTATTTCACTGTACAAACCTAGTCCTGGTAATAGTGCCAGTAACTAGCAACATTTCTACTCTCTTCTATCCCTGATAGATTCAAATAATATCAGTGCACACACACATTTGCATTAGAAAAGACCATCTGTGGACCTGCTATTTACATTGCTGAGGAGTGCAGGAGAATTTTGAGTAAAATCACTAAAACTTGCAGCAAGAATAAATGGACTGTACTGTGCACAGGATCATCCTTCAATGCTGTGTGATTTGTCAGCCTCATGATCAGAGCAGGAAACTGATCCTAACTGTCCCTCTTCCTGAACAAATAGTCTCAGCATTAGAGTATAATTTCAGAACTAAACAGCACTAATGATCCACCAGATAAGGAGCCTTTGCACATTTGAGAAGGGAACAAACTAAATATTGGTTCTGTTCAGTTCTCTGGTGGAAAATTAAGGGGAAAAAAAGAGAACCATCTCCATAAGAAAACTCAGATTTGGAGAGAAAAATCCCAGAACAGAAGAATTTTAGGTCTTTCTTGAATATTTGCTTGTTGGCTTGTGTGGGCCTTGACATGTCCTTTGCAATCTACTGAGTGTGTAGGCACCTCATAGCAGAGCTTGTGATCCAGGTTTCTTTCAACCTGACTCGTGGCAAGGTCCGCAAAAAGTCCTTCGAAATCCCTTGCTCTTACTTGGAACGCCCCCCAACTGTTAAAACAAGTGCTCATTTTGTGCATTCATCTCAATAGATCTTGTGTAGTTTTACAACCATAAAAAAACAATTAGACAATAAAATTACAGTAATCCCTGATGACGATGACATCAAGTGCAAAAATTACATACATATTGCTAAAACCTTTTAGTCATATATGACTTCTTCCAGCCATCTTTCTGACTGTCAGGATTTTATACTTTCCACATCAATAAATATTCATAACAGAATTAAACATACCACCTAGTTTAGATGACAAAAACCTTTTTAGATAAGACCATTTGCCATCTAATGGATCCTAAAAGACTTAACTATGAAACAGTTGTTGTCAGCATGGCATCGAAGTTTACCAAGAGTTGGTGAAAATTTGAAAACAAAATGATCTGTCTTGTGCAGGTCAAATCCTCTGTTACCTGTGAATGAAGTCACATCTTTTTATCCATCGTGAGCCACAAGAGGAACAGATTAATTCAAACAAATTAGTGTTCCTAGGGTCTACATCAGCATAGGGGAGGATCCACTGTGCATCTCTAGAGCTGGTTTGAGCTTGTTCCCAACTACAGACTTGCCTCTTACCACATTTTTTGTCAATCAAATGGTACCAGAGGCATACTCATACTCACACTCACTTGCAGTGTGATGGGGCAGATGTCACCCTCTTCTGAAACACAAGAAAACGCATCAGCTCCCAAGGAGCACCACTGACCACATACACTATCTTCAGTCTTCAAGTCCCTAATGCATCTAACCAGATCATTCCAGTGGGAAAGACTACACTTACATTCTTGCATATCAACGGTCTTGTAAAAATATTCTCTAATGATACTCTGAGTCCCTTCTAGAAGGACTCAATATTTCTGCAAGGATTGCACAAGGGATTTCTCAACAAAGGAGAGATATATGGAAATTAGATTTCCTATAAACTAATAAAATAGTATGTTAGTGATGACAAGCAGGATTCCTCTTCTAATGAAATATATGGCATGGTGAGAGATGAGTCTTACATTTTTCATCACAGAAGGAAGATCTATCTCCAAAATAAAGGGTGTCACATTTGAAATTACACCAGCAGTTAAAAAGGAAATCATTTTTGTTCATTTCCGCTAGTCTCTGTACATGCTTTATAAAGTTGATGTGTAGCATTGGAAAATCTATGCTGCCTATGCTTGCCCCACTACTCAGTGGGCAGGGGTAGAAAGTCACGACAACACTCTAAGATCGATGTCTTAACCTCCAAGACATGTGAGAGTTCTCAGTCTCCTACATTTTCCTATTAGACCCATGCACAATTTTCTATAAATAACACTGAACCAAACTGAATATGTAGTATAATGTAGTTTTATTTTCCTCAGACAGCTTTTCCAGTGTGTCATTTACACACGTTACATATATGGCAGAATCCATGGAGGAAAGTATATGGAAATCAAAATCAAGCTGTGGTATAGTTTACTTGTTTTCATGTGAGCAGTTTTGTGCTGGTATATAGTGCTATAGTGCCATGGTGTAGTAACTGCGGTGGTAGTGGATCAAGGGTTGGACTTGATGATCTCAGAGGTCCTTTCCAACCCATCCAATTCTAGGATTCTAGGATTCTATATCTTTATCTAACCGGAGGGCTTGTCTGTATTGCTTTATATATCACTTTGTTCCAATTGGTTCTGACAACTATCCCAAGCGAGGGAGAATTAAATACAAAATAATTTTGCTAGCTTCAGATCCAGGTCATTACACAATAAAATGTAGCTAACAAAACTTCTGGCTGACACTGTAGCCAAGCCATGTGTTGATCTGTCATTGAATGAGGGGGATGCTTCACCTGAAGCGTCATTTTCCTCTACACTTAGAGATGTGGTTGCACACCACCCTGGCTCCCCAGGAGTCCTGCCTCTTCCCACCCTTTCTAAAGGCTGCTTGGTAAAAGCAACAAGTTGTGTCTTGACTTTGGATGCACGTACACTGCACAGTGACTGAAGAGAAGATTAACATGTCTTCTGTTCATCATCTGCATTCCCCTTCCCTTCTCTGGCTGGAACTGTTGATAATCTGATGAATAACTGTGTTTTAGTTTCATGCAACTCAGGGAAGGTTATCTTGCATTTTTCATTGATGTCTTAAACATGTTCTTTTACTTTCCTTAATTGAATGTTAGAATAAGAGGCAAAAAAAGAAGTGGTTATTTGTTTCTTGATCCAGCTCCTCTGGAAAAAACCTTTTAAAATCCTTCAGAAATCCTTCACACTCAAATAGCTAAACTCTTTCCCTGCATTTACCCTAATATTAACTTATCCAAAATATGATTTATTTTCCACAAAGGATGATGTAAAAATTGTACAACCCATCCTCAGATCTGCTTCAAAGCTTTGTTCTGAGCCATTGCTATGGTCTTTCACAGGAAAACAAGATTATTCTTATCCTGCTCCTATTTACTGCAAACTGGACACAGATATCTTAGAATGATCTGGACCCAATGTATGTCATTGTTTATAAACAACAAAATCACTTATGTATGCCAAGAATCTCTGTCCAGGCACCCTTTCTTCCTTCCTCCCTTCCTTGTTTTTCCCTACCTTCTCTTTTTCCTACCTTGTTTTTTCTTTTCTTCTTTTTTTTTCTTTCCTTCCCTTCTTCCTCTCCTCTCCCCCTCCCTCCTCCCCCTTTATTTGAATGGCAGCAATCAGATTTTCAGAAACAAAAAAAATAATAGTTGGTTTGTGCTGCCCACTTGGGAAAAAGCTGCTACCTAATTAAGGGACCAAATGAATCCTTGTGGGCTTTAGCTTCATTATCTCCTTCGTTGACATTATTTCACCACATCTGAAGATACTGTTGGAAATCAGCAAGGCTCTCTGGTTGACATGAAAACAGCCCACAGAACACATCCTAAAGAAACTTCCACAACTGATGCTGCTGATGCTGATGGAGGCGAGCAAGCAGGAGAACTCCCAGTTTATTTTTACTTCTTCTATCATTCAAGTATTCATTGAAGCACATCTGTGTGTCTCTAAATGCACTACAATGTTGGATGATGAGCCTGTTGCTAGGCTACAAAGAACATGTCCTTTTATATGTCTAAAAATACATTTAACTTCTGTATTTAATGACGATACTTCCTCTGTATTCTAAAGCACACATGATTATTGCAGAGCATCTTGAGGATCCAAGAAGATGTTATTAAGAGTATTACAGAATCTGGGGTGAGGCCTGAGTGTTCCTTGTTCCTAATTCATATATGGTTTTTTTTCTTGGAAATCATAGGAAATAGAGCTGGAAAGGACTTTAAAGTTCATACTACTTATCTGTCTGTATAAGGTAGGACCAACTAAATAGTTCTTGAGGGTCATTTGTCAATCAAGAGTCTGGAGATTCTTTTACCTTCCTAGGCAACCTAGTCCTATGCCTAAATATCTCTACTGGAAGGAATTTCCACAATATCCAACCTAGATATCCCTCATTGTTCTTAAAATTCATTAATGCTTTCATTAAATGCAGTTCATATGTGTTGTCTGACTAGACATATCGAAAAAGCATAGCCAACAACAGCTAAATTAGGTACCAGGCCTTTTTCAGACTACAAAACCACAGTTATTTCCAATAAAAAAAGACAGCTGCTGGTGCTGTTTCAAACTGAGATATAAGTCTCTTAAACGGTTTAAAAGGGAAAACTTCCATATTATCAGAATTCTGTATCTGGTTTATTCTCTTCCTGAGGGAAAGAAGAGATCTGAAATGAACTTGAGGAATTATTGAGAGAAGTCAACATGGAGGCCATGCTGAAAACTTGCTGAAAACTCACTTGTCCAGATTGTTCCACAGAAGTACAAGTGAGTAAAAGTGAGCGTACACTTAAGTCCTTACAAAGTCAAGTCCTTGGTTATTGTGAGCCAGAGAACCAGGTCTTTGTCAACAAAAGTGGATAATGAACAGGACCCTACAGTCCTGTATGAGTAAAAGAGCAGATTTTCCCTATCACAACAAGGAAAACTGCAACAACCTGCTTCAAAAGGATACCTGCACAAAGCCCAGGTTCATGTTGGGTGGCAATGGATTTCTAACGCTGTCACTGTGAATAATATATTTTTAGCAGCTGAACCAGAAGAGCAAAATATCAGAAAATTAAGCAAAAAATACACAAGTGGTAGTACCAATGAAGTCTGATGCCTGCAGATTTATATATAAAGCATGGATTCTCTCCAGCCTATCCATCAGTTCACAAGGATGATCTCTCTCATCTGTCAAGACACCAACTTTCATGAAACATGTAAGACCTTATCCTACTCTCATGTCTTGCCGAACAAAAGTTATTTCCATGACAGACACAGATATTTCACCTGCTCTGATCAGGAAGGACTCCAAAATTAGGTCAATGTTAAAACTATTGCTTTAATGTTACCAATAAACAGAACTTTGAAAATACAACAATGAAATATTATGGCATTTTAAAAATGAGAATCAAAACCACAGCCTCAAAAAACACAGGAAAAAAAAAGAGTAAACTGAGTCCTTATTAATAATAAAAAATCAAATTAAAAAAGCAGACTACCAAGAAAATAGCACTGTATAGCTCTCAGCAGAATGCATGTCCTGCCCTGAAAATGATAAAAGAAAGAGAGCGCTCATACAGCTCAGAAAATCTAATAATATGGCATAACATGAAAGAAATTAATGTGTTGGAAGACTCGAAGGTATGAATGATCTTTTGATATGACTTACTTGCGTTTTTTCCTTTTTAATAATGTCTGGGTGGAATCACAAGAAAAAGTTCAGGATTAATTGGGGTTTTGTCTCAGAAAAAACAGTTCTTCACAGGAAAAAGAAAAAAAATCTTGGAGTAGTGACCTCTTCATTCTTAGTGTAGCACAGATCTCTACAAATTCTCAACACTCACACTCCTCCACAGCTACACTTTCCAGGCTGCATAATCCCTAACTAAGCAAAACCCCTTCTGTTTGTTGACTAATTGCCTTTCATACATATACTTGAGCTATAAATGTGCCTGTAGTTTACTACAAAAGCAGAACCTCCCTGATAATGACTATTAAAGGTGGCAGAAATGAGACTGTGTATTTCTTCTGTGGATTGTCCAAGATGCTTGTGTCAAAATCCTCTTCCAGGATGACTGGTACAGTAATTAATTCAGGATTAAGAACTTCAATAGCTTCTTCTGGCAGAGGGAGAGATGTGATCATCTTGCTCCAGTCAACACCTGCCGGGCTTCACCTGGAATACTGTATTCAGTACTGGTCCCTTCAATTCAAGAAAGATGAGGACAGAGTGTAGAGGGTCCAGAGAAGGGCCACAAAGATGATCAAAGAGCTGGAGAGCCTTACCTGAGAAAAGGACTGAAAGAGTTACATATCTTTTCCCTGGAAAAGAGAAGGCTCTGGGGGACCTCATCACAGTATTCCAGTACTTCAAGGGCAGCTACAAAGAGGACAAAGGCTCCTTCATCACAAAGAGCCATGTGGAGAAGACAAGGTACAATGTACACAAGTTTCATCAGGAGAAATTTCATGTCAGTATAGGAAGAAATTTTTTACAAAGAGAAAAATCATTCACTGAACATGCCCACTGAGCTTGAGCATCAGGATCAGTCCTGTAAATAAAAGCAGCTCTTTTTCATTTTGGATCTTAAAATTAACAGCCAGCATGGTTCACCACTGAATGTGCCTCTAAAAATCACTTATATCTGTTCAGAGCACTGTGGCAATAATTTAGCTGAAGACAGTATGAGGTGTAGGTCTTTGAATAACAACCTCTCATTAGCATTTCATTTTATTTGATTGCTGTTTTCCAAAAACTGTGGTCAGTGCTGGCATACCTTAAAATATCTCTCAGAAGTATATTCAAATATAGATTTCAGGTGTAATAGAAGGGAAGGTTGCATGCAAAAAGAAAAAAAAAGGAAAGGATAAGACTGTGGTCTCTGGAATTCATCTGAACCCATCCTTACATGAGTAAACTAGTCATTCCATGCTCACATTATAACGACTTTTGAATAAAGAAAACTTCCAAAGAGGATTTTGCATAATCTAGCATGGTCATTTACTTGCTGATGAGATGAACTGCCTTTTGGAGATGTTCACTAGCTGGAAAAGAGGTTAAAGGTAATCTGTTTCAATATCTTCTGACTTTTAGGTATGCAAATTGAAGTCTACCTATCACAGCCTTAAGCACATGAAAGGGTGTGTCCCTCTGTCAATACTTAAAGCAGTTCACTTGGTGTTCTGCATCTTCTTTGTTTAAATGTTGCCTTGTTGCCAGTGGCTGAGGTTCACCCCGTACTAATGTCCAAAACTGCTTTAGTTGAGGACACACAAGACAGCACATAAGCTCCAACAAAATCCTATTAGTTTCCAGAAAGAAGTCCTCCAAAGAGATCAATTCTTTTAGAAAATTAGATCGTGATATTTAAAAATTGTGCTCTCAATAACACTGAGTCTCTCTGCAAAAAAGTTTTGGAAGGAGGGGAAGAATGTTCCCAGTAGTTGCAGCATTTCACATATAACTTTGTGTCTAACTGGCTTCTATTAGCAGGCTAGAATCAGTTTCTGGATCAATTCTTGTGTTTTCTGTATCGGTTCCCTAAATCAGTTAGTCTTCCAGGACCGTGTAAAAGCCCTGGTATTAGTGGGCCTTATTCTACACTGTGGAGGACCAAACATTTGACATGTAGCGACTGCCACATCTAACTTTGAGAGTTTACAGGTAGAATCACAGAAGGTCTTTTAATTAAATTAGAGTAATCTAAGAAGCAGACCTCAGATACTCATTTCTATCTTCGGACTTGAGATTACAGACCTCACAGGAGGACATTGGGTTAGAGGTGAATCTACTTTAGCACATGCTCACTTAAATGTGCACATTCAGTTTGAATCACTTTCATCAGTGACTTAGTATCACTGGGATAGATCAGGTATATTGGTATGGTCTCTAATAAAGTCTTGTGTTAGTTGGGAAACAATTTCCTGCTGAAAGGGGCTGTTTCTGTAGTGAAAAGCACTACAAAGAATGCAGGTGTAGCTTGACAACCACACAGCCTTGTCACATCACTTGGAAGGTTTGACTTGCACTCAGTAGGGCACATAATGAGCATCACTCTCAGATCCCACTATCCCCAGTATCTCTCAGTAATAAACAGATGGAGTTCAGGAGAAAGATGTAATATCTTCAAATCCCACAGCTGTTTCTAAAGTAAACATGCTTTTTTTTGTTGTAAAGCACATCAGATTGGCTTTAAAACCATGGAGCTCCACGTTTAAGGAGGACTTTACTGTGAATGGCACCATTGCACAACTAATGTCAAGACAGTTTCATATGCACAAAGATTTATTAGGGTGTTTCATAGCTGGTGGCACACATCAATTGAAAGAGCGCAAGTTACTTCTCAGGTAAAATAAAACCAGACCAGGGGGTGAGACGGGGGCAGAGAAGGGAGGAATAAAGGGAAAGGATGAAGAGTGGGATAAAGTGGGAAAGAGAGAGAAGGAAAAGGAGAGGAAATGGGAGAGGAAGGAAGGAAACTGTTCATGTATCCAAACAAAAACGAAAAGCAGCAAGAGTCCTCCTCTGGATGCTCTCTCCAGTGCAGCAGGTAGCAACATTGAAAATGTTGTGAAGGACAATTTCCATCATGCTTTTGCCTTCAGGACTTTCCATTGTTACTTGTTGAAGATTATGATGCTGTTAGCACTGATTGGAATATGTTAATTAAATGTAAGTACTGCATAACCATTGTCTGCTAAGTTCCTGTGCACATGTATCATTGGATAATATTCAACCCATTTTTAAACGATGCCTTTGACCTTGCTTGCTGTATTCTGTGCTTGCTTTTTCTCTTCTAGAAACTAAAATCTGCAAAGCAAGAGGTGAAGGAAAGGAGCAAGAGGGAGAAAAGAGTGCAGTTTTCTGGCTGGTGGTAGTCACCACCCATGAAAACCCAACCTAACCACAATAAAGAGGTCTGTAAACACAAAGTCATGGGACCAAAGACAGAAGAACAACACATGGGGAAAATACTACTGCTGTGACCCTGGAAAAACAGTGCCCTTCCATTTCAGGGGAGAGATTTTATTGCTAAGGCTGAGATACGAAGGCAAGGGCACTTGCTGTTCAACAGCCCTGTGATATTGGGCATCTTGAAAGCAGAGCAGGATAAGCAGAGAAAGGGCTGCTTTTCAGTTTGTTCTGTGAGCAAGTCTCACCTAATATCAAGAACAAAACCATGGAATACAAATATACAATACAAATCTAAAGTCAGCAAATAGATCTGAATCAAATCTTTCCCTCTCTGATGGCAAAAAAAAAAAAAGAAACCAAACAAAAAGTGATACTAAATGAACTCACTGGCTTACATCTGTGGAGTGATGCAGACTATGTTGTGTCTATGAGAAGCAATCATTAATATTTATAAAGAACCTCAGCAGCAGCTGCTAAAGGATGAAGGAAATGTTCAGGAAATTTCAGACTGGCAATAAAACAAGTTAGGGTTATAAGAATGGCAAGTTTTCATATGAAAGCAAAATGTATCAATTTACTGAAGGTCTTGTAATATATGTTCCTCCACAGTTCCAGTATTCCCACACTGAGAGTAAGAAGACATTTTTTAAATGAACTGTTGCACTGATATCTGACAGGTTTTGGTGATTTGGGAAATCAGTACTGGGAATCTTTAGTTAAGTCCTGCAAAATTTATCAAAATGTTCAACTAAAATACATTCAAAATGAGTCCACAGACAAATCTTTCAAAAGAAAAATTGCTTTTGCAGTTAAAAAAAAGTAAAAAATTGTTCCCTCTTTCCTACAAGACAGACACAGTAACAGCTGAGTGCTCAGATGAGATTCCCACAAGATATGCAGCAGAGGGACTATTCCACTCTATATATTGTTCCATGCAGTAAATTTTGTATGTAGAAGTTTTTTAAACTGAAAGTGCCACTGTTTGAAACACAGTGAAAAAGAGATGTTCTGGTGTAAAAGTCTGTAAAAACCGCAAAAGAAAGCAGCTAACACCAAAGCTGGAGAAGGGATCACTTCCTCTCACTGCCAGTGACAATGTGTGTCCGTGCCAACATGTTACTACACTTGTGTCTCAGGAAGCCTTTTATTCATAAGAAATTAATTTCTGTGTAAAAGGTTATCACATATCCCATACAAAACTTGCATTTCCAATTAAACACATCATAAGAATAACAAGGCACAAATCATGCATGGTCTTTTCACCTGGGAAACAAGGTAAGAACATTGACAGAAAAACATGTTTTTGTATAGCCTGACGTTTTTCATTCCTTACCCATGACACTCACACTGTCTGCTTCAGGCAGCCATGTTCTGTCAAAGGACCACAGTTCTCTCTTTGCTCTGTAGCCGTGTTTTTCCCCTCTCCACACACGAACATCAGGCTTCACCAGCTGCACACGACTGGGTCCAGAAAGGGGGAATACTGCCAAGGAGGTCAGAGCAAATTTTTCATTCTCCCTCAGCACTGATGAACACCATCAAAACACGTATCTGAGAGGAATAACACCGGACTCTTCCTAAATCATATTATATTCTAAGCTAGAAGCCTAATTAAATGGATTAATGTTATAAGAATACTTCNAAAACACGTATCTGAGAGGAATAACACCAGACTCTTCCTAAATCATATTATATTCTAAGCTAGGGTCAAGCAGAAGCCTAATTAAGTGGATTAATGTTATAAGAATACTTCAATAACAAGTTACTGTGATATGACCTTTCCTACAGAGAGATTTCAAGCAAAAATAATTTTCATGTATGGCTAAAATTACTGATTTGGGCAGCACACTTTTTTTCTGTTTGACCCTAAAGAATGTCTTAAATACCATTAAAAAAAAAAAAAAAACCACAAAAAAAAAACCCAGATGCAGACCCAGGACAAATGTGCAACTAAGATATATTAATATAATTAAGCTTCTGTCTCCACAAAAAAAAAGAAAAAAAAGAAAAAAAAGGTAACACATATGGGGCTTAATTGTGATAATTTTAGGCAGCTGAGACTGATTTGTTACCCTGTAAAAGGTACACCTGACATATTCAGACAAAAAAAAAATAATACCACTCTACATTTCCAAGAACACTTGACACCCAGACAGATAAACTATTGCATTAATGGCAGAGTGACAGTGGCAAAGTAAGGTCTTAGATTTTGGCAGATGCAAAGTCATAAACCCAGGAAAATACTGTTCAGTTCTTGACAAACCTGAATGTGAAAATATTTATACATCTTCTCAGGATGAAATATACCCAAACAGAGATGCATTTGACCCCTTTGTTACAGATCCTGAGTTCCAGTTTCCTTCATTTCATTTCCCCCCTCCCTCAAGGCAATTTTCAGATAATATACATTCAGGTATGTATGCCCTGTTGGTATCTGTGAATCCTTTACTGATAAATGGAACAATATCCACTCCAATCTCTGTGGCTTGGAATTGACCATATTTGACCAGAAAGGATGTCTCCAAAAGAGGTTACAATAAGTATTATCTCAATAGTCATGATTTTGCAATTTTTGAATCTTTTGAGAATGGAAATACCCTGTGAAAATCTTTGCTAGAACAATAATCATTGAATTAAATATAAAGATCCATATCTGATAACATAAAAGATTAGGAAAAAAACCCAACCAAACCCAAACATTACTAGAGCCAGAAAACCATCAGGCTGTAAATATTGTCTTTTGAAGACTAAGCTGCATTTGGCCAGGTAATGATGAGGGTAATCTTGATGCAAGCTGCAAAAATGCAAAGGAACCTCTCATCTGCATATAGTCACTTATGTACAATGACCAAAATTTTATTCCAACATACACAGACATGAACACTAGACTAAAAGACGGTTAGGGCTTTATAATGAAATAGTTAAATGGGCTAGCATATGCTAATCTGCATAGTCATAATGCACAACATGACACATACATTGGTAGACAATGTAGAAGCCTGTGTCTTCCCTGTGCCTATAATAGGGATTAAATTTAATGCCTAACTGCTGCTATTTTTTTCTGTGTTACTTGGTCATAGACGAAAAGATCTTTGCTGTTTGATGATCAGCTTTTACATGCCAATCAACCTTTGTGCTGAACATGAGAATTCCTCATGGACTTCCTTTATAGTATTTTTCTTTCGAGTATCTGAGCTGTGAATACATATAATTGCATTTTCACAACATCCTGTTGAGCTAATGGGTGTTCTGAATCCTGCTTTACAGATGTGGAGCTGAGGCACAAGGAAAACAAGACTAGAAATAGACACTAATTTTCAGAGACTGAGGTTTGAGTTGCACATCACTTGAACTTTCAGAGTACTTATTCTTATGCAAAAAATTGTACCTATAGAACATACAATGCTGTACTTCTTATGCCATAGCAAACAAAGAAGGAAAGATGTTTTTACCCTTAAGCTTTTGATGATATTTGAGATTAACTGGACTTACACTTTCAAATGTATCAATATAAGGACCAAACCCCCAAACTCAGCTGTGGCAATGAGTGTAAAGAGCTGAATGCAGATCAGAAGTGCCCAAAGTGGCCTGTGTTGCTGAGGAACACATGGTCACATTGTGTACTATCTGGATTTTCCTAGCAGTTGTAAATCTCCTGGCTAAATATACCCAAATACGGTTTTGTCCTGCATTTCCCACTGCGCTTTAATGGGAAATGATTAAAAATAGTCATAAGTAATGAAAGATTTCCAGGGAGCCATATTTCACTGCACTGCTTTCCTACAGAACTTCCAATGAAAGACCTGATACATGGTCTCACTAAGGACTGTTGAGAAAGTGAAATAAGTCTATGATGATGCATATTCCCCTATTATATGAAAAGCCAAAGTCTTGCATTTTATCTCATTTTCTAATCCTAATTAACCAGCTAAACAGCAAACCATCTACAACAAGCTGGAGTATCTGTGACACTTTTAAATCAATCAATAGGTGGTTTTCATCATTATCCTAAATTCTGCATGACAGCCTAATAATGGTAGTCAGAAATAAAATTACGGTTATTATTTTTAATGATTGACTGAAGAATTGTGATTATACAGGTAGGATTTTCTGCCCTTTTTGAGATCAACTCTCATGGTGTAAAAAAGATTGACTCATGGTACTTTACTTGTACTGTCAATAATTTTTAACGAAGTCTTTCTAATAAGGATGCTCAATCCTTTGTACAAATAGACTTTAGTATTCCCCACATCAATATCAAACAGGAAAGCTTTTCAGATTATAAATGCAGTTCACTTCCCCCTTAAATTCTGACAAGTTATTCACATTCACATTTACAAGTTATATCACATCTATGCTGTTGTATCGGGGAATGTGGATGTTTTCTGTTTCGGTCTGTGTTTGGCCCAGCCACCTGTGAAAGTTTGTTCTGTTTCCTGCCAAGTAATGGGAAAACAAGGCCTGATAAGCGAGTCCTTGAAGACAGGACTCTGTATAAACTGAAAGTAATTGGTATCTTCCTATTGGCTGATGGCCCTCCAAGGGCACTTGAAGGAGAAAGTGAAGAGGAAGGAGATGAAGTGAGCCCCCAGACTCATTTAGGGAAGACCCCTCCAGGTGTATCATGCAGGCACGGGGGAATTCCAATGTACACACGTGTGCACAGAAGGGACATCACTGACATAACAGGGGGGCTGGGNCGGTAAGACAACCTCGTTAAGTAGACCTTACATGAGTGGGAGGTTATATTTCCTTTCCTCTTTTATCTCTCTCGGTTTCTCTGTTTGTTGGCCACTTCCTAGTAATAAATATTGGGTTTTCTGAGCTTTCAGCAGTGTTTTGTTTTCCATTTCGGCATCCCTCCAAACCCTCCCTGGAACAGCTGTTCATGTCAGTTCCACAAGCTAATAAATAGTGTATTTTTGGGGTGTTCATTGCTTTGGCCAAGCTAGAAACTTAGTCAAGCTTTAGTAATTCAGTTTGCAGTTAAACATAAGAAATGCATTTTTTATGTCATTCATCACCCATACAAAAGAGATATTTACACAATGTTTTGAGGAGGATTTTTTTCAAATGTGGGAGGTATTCTTCTGGATAATCTACTCAAAAACGAGGAAGAATTGTTTGGGGATATGACAATCAAGGGCAGCCTTGGGCTGCAGTGACCACAATATGGACCCTGAAGCAAGTTGAGAATGGTAAGTAGCAGAGTAGCTAGTGCAAGTGTATAGGGAAGATGAAACCAGACTCTTCTTGAAGGTACTCAGTAATGAGAGTCAAGGGTCACAAGTTAAAACAAGGCAAATTCTGAGTACATAGACAGAAGTGTTTTTAACACTGAAGGTAGTCAAACATGGGAAGACATGGCCCAGGAACTGTGTGGAACATCTGTCCTTGGTTCTCAGCAACCTGAGCTAGGCTGGACCCACTCTGATGACTTCCAGAGGCCCTTTCCAACATAAATTAGTCTAAAACCTGTGACTAAAGACTCTGGACTTTAGGATAGTAGAGTTATACTTGTTCAGGGAATTGATAAATTGGTCCTCCCGGGAGGCTTTTCTTACAGGCAAAAATGCCCAGGGAAGCTAGTTGATCCCCATGAACAATCTCCATGAGGTATAAGTGCAGTTCATCCCAGTTTGCAAGAAAATAGGTAGACAGAGCAGAAGATCAGCTTGCCTAAACAAGAAATGCCTAAGTTCCTAACCAAGCTTCCAAAATACATAACAAGCAGCATGAAATTTTCTGAGGTAGGTTCAGACAATGAGGCACAAAGAGTAACTCCAGATACTTGAACGATTGTTTTCACTTTATTCACTAAATCTCCATTCTAGCAGAATGCTAGTAGCAGGTCAGCAGCAGTGATGAACTAGCTGAAAATATATCAGAACAATCCTCCCATCCAGTTAAAATCCTTACTGCCAAAACCCAGAAATAAATAGAAATAACATAAATTGCAATCTCAGAACAAACCAAACCAAAAGGCTTTATAGATCTGAAGGATCCATAAAAGGTTTTCCACTACAATGTCAGAACTTCACAGCATTCAAAAAAAATACTTCACATAAGCCTAATTTAGATTCAAAAGTAAAGATTAAGTCATAATGAAATTGAGTACAGCAGGAAAGTTCTTGACAGTTTGTGTATTCACATAACTCAAGTGTGCTTGGGAATTATAATAAGCAAATACTATGCTTTTAGAAAATGAAAAATAGACTATATGAGCTTCCGTAAAATCTCCATGAGTAGGTCTTGCCTAGTTACAAACCCAGGGCTTTGAGTTAAAATAGAATGGAAAAAGTTTAAAATCTCTGCAGCATACTTTGATGTATAAGAGAATATAATCCCTGAGCAACCTAAACTAATCAGACCTGTTCAGAAGGACAGTATATCTAGCAAAAATATCCTTCAGAATCTCAGTTGGCTGTAAGAGCATAAAGGAGGCACAAAAACTAACACAGATATATAGTTGTAAAGGGGTTAGAATGCTCTCTATATTTGCAGAGTGCCCACTCATTTCTGGTCTTTTCAAAAAAGGCTGAGGGGTGACTACCTACACAGTGATCTCAGATCATTCTTCTGAAATCTGTTCTGTATCCAGTTCTTTCATATTTGGTAGTACATTGGGCAAACTGTTTTCTCAGAGACAGAGTCGAGTAACTAATGCATGTTTTTTAAGCTAAGACATTGACAACAATGTTGCAATCAATTCAAAATGGAAAGATTCTTTCAATTTATTGAAACATAAAATTGAAAACTAATCATCTTGCTTCATTTTTCAGGTGAATTCCTATTTACTTTTTTATAAAGTGATAGTCTTTCAATGAAAAACTGATCATTTTGACATTGGGCAATTTTTTCTTACACTTTTTTGCTAAAACCTTTCACTCAACTTGAACCAAATACTCCAACTGATTTGTTTGTCTCAGACAAAGCCAGCAAACAAAGTCTATACTCATCTTCTCGTAGAGTTTCAAATGATGTACAGGGACTCCCCAAAATTCCTTTTTTATGATAGCTATGGAAAAAATGAAATAGTTTATACACATTTCTCTGACAATGTTAAAGGAAAGTTAAAAGTAATCCTTATTTCAAATCTGAGGAATAACCCAGTATGGAGGATAGAGGGCAGGTGCTCTGACCTCACAAATGCCTAGTTAAACCTACCCATTTTCCTCAAGTAATCACGCTTGACCACAAATTTCATCCTGCTACTGATCTTGTTTGGATCAGTTACCCTAGCTTCATCTGCAGCCAAGCCCCAAGGGCTCTGCCTCCACCCTGCCTAGTACCTGAGCTGGCTTCTGACTTCCAGTGCTATTTCTTCCTACTTTTGGCTCTCGTTGGTGGCTGAACTGGGGCAAATACCACCAGTAGTCTACTGCATTGCTACCAAAACCAATCCAGCAATCAAATTAGGGAGAAAACTGCTTTTCACCGTTCACATTCTTCAAAGATCAGAGAAAAGTCCTGAACACATAATTGGATACTCATTAGTTTGAGAAGCCTCTGTTCAATGAATTGCCATTCCATAAGACAAGTATGGCATACTTAATGAAAATAGGGATGATATAGTCATGCTTTTATTTAACAATCAGTTTCTTTGACATAGGCTGGCTTGTTAAGATACTATAATAAGAACTGAGACAACATTTCAAGCTTCACATTCTTAAAATTTGCTCTAGTTACCATTTAAGAACACTTTATAGACATATGTTTCTTAGAATAAGCCACCAACATGCTTTTCCAAATAAGCATATAAGAAGATAATGAGATTTACAAGAAATTTTGTATCTGAAGCTATGAAGCTACGTTGAACAGAGGAATTGCACTCACTGGTATCCTTAGGTCCATCCCTGTTTATTCTCCTTGATTCTTGTATTCACACTTTTATTTAAAGAATATTTTTAAGGCTCTTACTCCTTCCCCCCCATCTCATTTTTTTCTTTTCTTATCCATTTCAGTCCCACTGTTTTCATATTCAGAAAAACAAACAGAAGCAGTTCTAAGAATGAGAATATTGCATAACTGATTTGTATTTAAAATAATGGCCAGACTTCGCGAACGAAGATCTGTGGAAGGTCTTTGTACGCCTTCCAGCCTGCGCATTGGATTTATTTTAGGTGGGACACAGTGTGCGCAGAACTGAGCCCACCCTTTAATCCTAAGGTTCGTCTTCCGGGGCCAAGCGAGCTTGGACAGTGGCAGCGAGGTCCTCAGGACGTAGGTGGATGCCTTACAGGGCTAACGGGCTCCACCTGCCCGGGGAGTTTCCCCGACTGGGAATCGAACCCGGGCCTCGGCAGTTACAGTGCCGTATCCTTAACCACTAGATCACCAGGGGCTCCCTATTTAAAATAATGCACTCTCATTTACTAGCTAGCATTAATTCTTGGTGCAGTGTTGCTCTTTGGGACTCATGATCTTGTACCTGGGCTGAGACTGCTGAAGGACAAAACAGCTGGAAGTCTCTGTGTTTGACATCTGATGTATAGAGTGAAAATCAAATCAACTATGTTAGGAAAATATTCACATTTTTAGATTCCTCACTGAGTGAAAAGGCTCCATAATTTCTCTCTTTGGTCACCTGATAATGTGATATTTAGTCTTTAAAAAAGTGGAGAATGTTTTCTGGAAGGAATAGTTTATCTGTTTATACAGCACTCAACATAATCAGATTTAAGACTCTTTTAAAGGTCTTCTTTCACAATGTGGACAATAAGAGGATAATAAAAAAAAATAACTGGTTTATATAATGGTCTCTTCCTGTCTGACAAACACTTTAGTGTGGACCAGAAATCTACTTATATGGCCACATACCCCTTGCAGAAGAATAAGATGTGTATCACCACTTCCTTCAGAAATTCTGTAGAGTATGCCAGGGATCAGGGCAGTCCCTGAGGGCAGTTCCAAATGGTTCTTCCAGACTCTTGCATTACTTTAAATAGTAAGTTTTCAGCCAGACCTAAGATGAGGTGGCAAAAGGTGGCAGGTTGTTGTCAGCCACTAGATACTCATTGTCTCTGACATTATGATTCAGTCATTGAAACTTTAATTTTGAATAGAACACTGTCAAACTTTAGAAAAAGTCCCAAGGCTTAGGAAGAAAGAGATGCCAGTTTGTTCAAGCAGCAATCAACTTCAAACAGACATGAAAAAAAAAGTCATATAAACAGCCTAAAATTTGAACTGTTCTTCTGCCAAGGAACAAACTGCAAACTTAAATAGTTGTTATGTAATTTCTAGGTGTTCTCAGGGGCGTAGGAAAAAACTGGCACAAATGTTTCTGTAATTGTGTCATACAAATCGGCATTGTTCACTGACCCTCAAACCTATATTTTCATCTCCCTCTTACAATTTGTTGTTCTGTAGCATATGTCCTGCAGAAAGCTCAGTTAGTAACTGCCTGCTGTCTACAATCTGGGCTTCCTTAGGTGTATTTGCTTGGTATTGAGACAGGCTGCAAATATGCCACTCAATTACACAGAAACCCAAAAACTGGCAGCACACATGGACGCTGGGCTAATGTTGCATAGCATGGGAATGGCTCCTAAACATCATTCTGCATGTGACACATTAAGGTATTTGACAATAGTGATTTAAAGCCTGCTCAGGGACAAATAGTCCTGTTTTCCCCAGAGACCAAAAAAGGAAACTACAGATTTTCACATGATGCGGCCTTATGACAAACCACACTTTAACTGAGATAAATGAGACAAACTTCTTGTTCATAGAGATGTTGTATGATTGGGCAATAATCATGTTTGCAGTTTACTGTATTTTTATTCTTGTAGCAAGTGGTCCAGTTCTAAA